>JARQZK010005096.1:0-132500 GCA_030704885.1 Cynegetis impunctata | reverse complement strand
GGCTTGATTTTGAACATATTTTTTTTAATAAACATGTGTCCGATTCGTTTTTGTTTAGAAGTTACAAGCATTTAAACTTTATTAACAATTAATAATAAAAATTCAAATTAAATGATAATCACAAAACTAAAGACTATAAAAAATGTCCACCCTCAGTTTGAATGCAAGCCTCACATCGACGAACTGAAGATTCGGTCATTCGAAGAATGAGATTTGGATCATTTCTTATTTGGCTAGCTGCATACACATATACAAACACAATATCTGCATATTCCACATTGGAGTACGTTTTTTATTGAAGCAGGTGTATATTTTATAAGTGTGCATTGTTTAACATGCTAAGTGACTTTCTGTCACTTCTTGGTTGACTGAAAAAATAACGATTCTTCAAATGCTTGTAACTTCTAAACAAAAACGAATCGGACCCATGTTTATTTAAAAAAATGTTTAAAATCAAGTGACCTACCATCTGTCAAAGTTTGTCATAGAGCTTGTAGAACACCCTGTATAATATATATATATATATATATATATATAATATATATATATATATATATATATATATATATATATAATATATATTTATATATGTATATATAATATATATATATATATATATATATATATATATATATATATATATTATATATATATATATATATATATATATATAGTAAATATATATTTATATATATTTAAATATATATATATATATATATACCTATATATATATATATATATATATATATATATATATATATATATATATATATATATATATATATATATATATATATATATATATATATATATATATATATATATATATATATATATATATATAATCAATAATTTTATATTAATGGTTTCAATTCAAATATTATAAATTCTCGAATTATTTAGTTCAAAACAAATTCAAATACGTTGATTGAACTTATGCCAACACTGGGTTGCTTTTGTGTTATATTGTATCAAATTTTCATTTAACTTTTCAATAAATGCTGTTTAAAAAAAACAATATACGTGTTGAAAGGAAAATCAATCATGAAATAAATATAATTATTTATATAAATATATATATATATATATATATATATATATATATATATATATATATATATAGATATATAAATTCGATGGACGATGAATCAACTCTGTGGTAGTTCATATTTATATTAAAAAAAATAAGAAAACAACTTGTCTAAAAACCACAAAATGAAAATAACTTTTTATTCGACTAGTTTCGCCTGTTACAGCATTATCAAGACTGAATACATAATTGCAAAGACATCTCTTGAAAATATATAAGTATTTCGGTACCTGGGGGTGGTAAAATGTAATCGATGGGTCCAAGTTATCAGAGATTTAACAGTGGGGAGTGGTTTGAGTCTAACTGGTCATTAAGAAGAATGTAATTATGGGATTTTTGGATCTTGTTTATTTCCATGGCTTCCAGGAAGTTCATTATCATTCCTTTATCACAGTAATGTAGAATTTTTGGTTTGAAAGAGGATGAGATGTTATGTTTTTTTTGACTCTAGATTGTTCCCTAAATGCTGATTGTCCGTTTTTTTTAGATGTTCTTTTAGCCTGGTTTCAAAACATCTCCCGGTCTGACCTATATATGTTGAATTACATTCTTCACAGTCCATTCTATAAATTCCTGTTCTCTTCATTGGATCGACTTTTGACATTTTGTTATTAAAAATCATTCTATCTAATCTGCTGTGACTCGAAAAAGCAGTTTTCAAATTATTATTTTTAAAGAATTGAATGATCTTTGAAGAGGGGATGTGCGTATAAGGGATGCTCACAAACTTTTGTACATTTTTGTTATTGCAGTATGGTCCATATAATTTCAAATTGATAAAATGTTTCTCTTTTTTCGAAATTAAACTATTTATTATTTTTAGTGGAAAATCATTGTTAATACCTATCGCGCGAATCACGTCAATTTCTACCATAAGGTCTTGTTTTGATAAAGGAACCGAAAAAGCCCTGTGAATCATTGAGTTAAGAGCCGCGAGTCGATGGCTAATTGGACTGAAAGAATTATAACTTATGATGGCGTCTGAGAAAGTAGGTTTCCTGAATATTCTATATGAAAATTTATCCTGTTGTTTCGATATTGTTAGGTCGAGAAAATTTAACGAATTATTTCGTTAAATTTTCAGGCGTAACAGGCGAAACTAGTCGAATAAAAAGTTATTTTCATTTTGTGTTTTTTAGACAAGTTGTTTTCTTATTTTTTTAATATATATATATATATATATATATATATATATATATATATATATATATATATGTAGGAATCTGCTGTTAACAGGTACTCATGTAGACTCGTTGGTGGATCAATTCTATAACGTAATAGAAAATATTTTAGAAAAGTGGGTTCCAGTCCGAAATGTTAAAGGAAAGTTTCCAAATTATTTTAAATTTGAAACAATTTCAGTAATTAAAGAAAAAAATAAACTTCATAAAAAGTATAAAATATACAACGATCAATCTATTTATAATCGGTTCTGTGAGCTTAGAAACTTATCAAAACATATGATAAAACAAGACTACAATGAATTTATGAAAGGTATTGAATCTAATATTTTGGAAAACACAAAAATTTTTTGGAATTTTATTCGTAATAAA
Organism: Cynegetis impunctata; assembly: GCA_030704885.1. Taxonomy (NCBI): domain Eukaryota; kingdom Metazoa; phylum Arthropoda; class Insecta; order Coleoptera; family Coccinellidae; genus Cynegetis; species Cynegetis impunctata. The sequence goes on along the minus strand of JARQZK010005096.1, from coordinate 129,857 downwards.
AAGAAAAACAATGTGTCTATTCCATATGAGGTAAAAAATGGTAATAATTTTGCAAGAGGTGGCAAAGAAGTAGCTAACATGTTTGCGGAATTTTTCAAAAGCGTGTACATCAAATCCAACCGAATATCTTTCAACAATAAGAAGTCAAAAATACAGACAGGGATTGAGTTGATTTCAGAAAACCAAATTTTAGAAATCTGTAAAAACTTAGACGTGAACAAAAGTTCAGGTCAAGACAAAATTCCACCTATATTTTTAAAAAACTGTGCGGTTAATTTGGCTGAGCCACTTGGTATTATTTTTAATGAATCGTTAAGATCTGGCATTTTTCCTAAGAAATGGAAGTTAAGTGAAATTATTCCAATTTTTAAGAGCGGCGATAGAGAAGATGTAAAAAATTATAGACCTATCAGCAAAATATGTATTTTTGGCAAAATCTTGGAAAAAATTATGTACCACCGTATCTTCGAATGTGTTAAATACTTAATTATAAATGAACAGCATGGTTTTTATCCCAGAAGATCACTGGAAACAAATTTGTTATGTTTCTCAGAATTTGTCAGTCAGGCAATAGATGATAAAGGTCAAGTAGACGCTATATACACCGACTTCTGTAAGGCATTTGACAAGATCGATTTTCAATTATTAATACAAAGGCTCGAAGAGGCCGGTGTGGATGCGACTATGATCAGACTATGTTGTTCGTATATTACAGGCAGAAATAGTAGAGTAATAGTTGATGGGTATACGTCGGACTTTTTTGGTGCGACGTCTGGTGTACCTCAAGGTAGACATCTGGGTCCGTTTTTTTTCCTAATCTATATAAATTCAATAAAAAAATGTTTTTAAAACATTGCAAAATTCTGTTGTTTGCAGATGATTTGAAAATATACAAAAATGTCGAGTCCCCAGCTGACTGTCTGAAGATCCAAGAAGATCTTCTACGTTTGGAACGATACTGCCAGGAAAACAAACTCTATCTGAAAACCGCTAAATGTTTCTATTTCTCATTCACAAAAAATATCAATAAAATCACGTCGCTATACTCCATTAATAAAAGTAATTTGAAAAGGGTGATGGAAATTAGAGATCTTTGAGTTACTCTGGATGATAAGTGGACTTTTAAAACGCATATGAAAGAGTAATAACTGAATCGAATAGGATGGCGGGATTTATAAAAAGAAACTCAGTAGATTTCAGGAATCCTCAATCCATTTTGTCTCTTTACTATGCGTTTGTCCATAGTAAACTCTCTTTTGCCTCTGTCATCTGGAATCCAAAATACAACATACATACTACACACGTCTGGAACGTGTACAAAATAGATTCTTAAGATATCTTGGATTTAAGAGCAATACACCGGTAGTTAATCACAATTATTCCAATATCAAATCTAAAATTTAAAATTGTATCACTTGAACACAAAAGAATTATAACCGATCTATCTATGCTCTACAAAAATATTAAATAATCATATTGATTCTAATGATCTATATCTAGAATTAATCTAAGAACACCAAGGGCCAACGCAAGAAATAGAGATCTGTTTTGCAGTGGATTTTCACCGAACTAACCTAGGACAGAACTCTCCAATCTGTAGATTTCAATCACTGTTCAATCTTCATAATAAATTTCTAAAGCTGGATATTTTTGTTTTGCCAATAAAATATTATAAGCACCGTCTAAAACAATACTTTTTAGGAATTTAGACGACTAAGAATAATTTCAGTTTGTTCTTGTCATTTTAAGTTTATTAAGTTTATTATGTACTAATTATTTAGAATATAAATTGTTTAGTTTGTAGGTTAAGTTTATTTTATACACGTAGTGGATGTTGTTTTGGTACTTTGTACTGTTTGCTACCTAAATTGGTAAATAAATAAATAAATAAATAAATAAATAAATAAATAAATAAATATATTTATACTTATTTTTTTAATATATATATATATATATATATATATATATATATATATATATATATATATATATATATATATATATTTATATATATATATATATATATTTATATATATATATATATATATATATATATATACCACTATAATAGTTATTATATATATATATATATATATATATATAATATATATATATTTATTATATATATAATATATATATATATATATATATATATATATATATATATATATATATATATATATATATATAATCAATAATTTTATATTAATGGTTTCAATTCAAATATTATAAATTCTCGAATTATTTAGTTCAAAACAAATTCAAATACGTTGATTGAACTTATGCCAACACTGGGTTGCTTTTGTGTTATATTGTATCAAATTTTCATTTAACTTTTCAATAAATGCTGTTTAAAAAAAACAATATACGTGTTGAAAGGAAAATCAATCATGAAATGACTGAATACTCACAAATGCAACATGTCCCAAATCCAGCGGCACAAGTGCCATCGCTAGTACCCCCTCTTTGAGAGCATTCCATTGCACTTAAACAAGTTCCCCTATCTCCAGAGGTACTTTGACATTCTTCCCTATCGAATTGAATCAGAGTAAAAAATGATAAAACTGAAAAACAACGAAGATTTATTGTATATGTTTACCTATGTAAGTTGTCCGACAATTTTTTTGAATAATGCTCAAATGTGAATTGGACTAGATTGAGGCTTTCCCAAACTGTAGTTTTCCAAAATACTTTTTCCATCTTTCAGAAGGCCACGCTCAAAAAAATTTGGGAAACCCTAGACCATCACATATTACTCAGTTAACAAAGTTAATTGTTTGTTTTTTATACCTTTCCTTACTCATACGAATTTTTGTTACTGAGATTACTTTTGAAAAAATTTCTCCAATAAGAATCAACTTGCTTTTCGCCAAAGCACAACTTGTGATACAAAATATTGTTTTCTCCACGATCATCACAGAATTCGCCAATTCTGATATCAAATTTGATTACAGAATGCTGGAATTCTCTCTCTTGAGATTGAAGAAATATTCTGCAACACCTCTGCCCCCATGCAATTTAAATGTATTAGCTTTCTCTCCCTTGTAATAGAATAATATTCTCACACTGGCTAGCAATAATAACATTAGCCTTGACGCAGTTGATTGTCATCGTAGAGGCAAATTTAAGTAAGTGTCAAAATTATTGCTGTCACGTTTTCATTCGATAATATATAACAAGTAGCATGAATTTATTCAGTGATTCAGAATCAGAGTGTGAAATTACACGACCTGAAATTACAAAATAAGTAAGTCTCATCAATTACTGGATCTAATACACCGCTAATCATGCCTTCCACTTCAAATTATGTGACTGTCAGTAAGTTCATCTTCTACAAACCACGCAATTGTTGAAAATTCTTCCAATAATGCACCAGTTTTTCATTTCGAGAACTGTACAAATATAACAATTAATACAAAGTAAAATGTTTCTTGAATTATTGAGTGTTTACCTAATATAATTGTGATTGGGTTCTGTAATATAAATTATCATTTGTTCGTTTTCATTTAAAAATATATATTTAAAATTTTTGATCGTGGAGAAAGTATAGTCTGCTACTCGGTTAGAATGAAAATTCGTGATGCTCGTGGTTCCTCACGCTCGCCTTCAGCTCATTCTAACTTTGTTACCGAATATACTATTCTAGGATTTCCAGCTTATTATTCACTTACATATATAAAATTGTTCATTTCTTGCTTATCTCTTTTTTTCGATTTATTTTCATGATGTGTCATGAAAAATATTCGTTCAACACATTTAATTAAAACTCATTATTACTGAGTAGGGTTGTTAGCCAAAATATTTAATTAATTTAATTGAAAGCTACTTTGCAAGTTAACAAATAAGTTGAAGGCTACTAGGTTAATAGTTTCCTTTGAAATGTAAGCGACTTTATCAATTCTGACGTCCGTTGAACGTAGAATCTCATTAGGTTTTGAAATTGTTGCCTGCCGCTGTATCTTCAAAAGAATGTGGTTCTTTTCAAATAATTGATAATCTGATCTGATATTCAATATTCCGAATTTGAGAATTATGACCCATAGAGTTCAAGAAGCCTCAATAAGCACACTTACTCACAGATGAAAATAAAGAAACGAAAGATTTAAAATTCATTCCGTTTGTTCCGACTGAGAGATGAAGAAAGAACTAAAAGCCAAGACGCTTACTCTAACATAGAGAGGAAAAAAGAACATAATGCCGTGATGCTTGATCCAATAGAGAGAAGAAAAAATAGCTTAAAGATATGATTCTTATTCCAACAGAGAAAGGAAGAAACAACTAAACGCCATGACTCTTACTCTAACAGAGATAGAAAGAAAGAGCCAACAGCCATGATGCTTACACCAACAGAGAAAAGAAGAAAGAGCTAGAAGCTATGACGCTTATGCCGACATATAGGTATATATATAAAAAAAGAGCTGAAAGTCATAACGCTTACTCCAACAGAGAGAGGGAAAAAAATATAAAAGCCATAACGATTACTCTAACAGCGAGAGAAAAAAGAGCTAAGGGCCATGATGCTCACACCAACAGAGAAAGAGCTAAAAACCATGACGTTTATTCTGACAGATGAAAAAAAGCAATGACGCATACTCCAACATATCTGTTGGAGTGAGCGTCATAGCTTTTGGATATTTCTCTCGAAAAAAAAAGTACTAAAAGCCATGATGCTTGTCGCTCTACGACATTCAGTCCCTAATATATCAATTTGCTTAAAGACGGTCTTAAATAAACTCTTGTATCTACTGAGATCTCTCTGTTGAAATATCGTATATGTATTATGTATTTATAATAAAAAACATAGAAATGTGGATTTCACCTACTATAGATTGAAATAATTTCAAAAAATTACGTACATATATCAACAAATCAAAATCACTGAAAAGAACACATTCGCACACTTTTAGTTCAATCTAAACATTTTGTGGATTATATGATTTGATAATGAACATTAAAATAAACAAAAGTACTCACGTCTTCCATATCTGCTTCTACTATTCCTCATTCTTATTGCACTCGGTGACCATTTGAAAAAAGAAGAAGAATTTTTGTTGAGCAAGGCATTTTCTTCCTCCATGCCTGATATTTGAGATTCACAAAAATAAATTGTGGAAACGATATAAAAAATGAGGAACTTCATTGGAATTTTTTTAAATTTTTCTAGGTGATATTGAAAAACATAATGTGAGAAAATTGGATGCCGACGTGTTTTATAAGCTCGCTAAAACAAATTGAATAAAAACGATGATTTAACGCTGAATTTAAGAACAAATTACATGGCAGTGGCGGGGAATAGAGTTGGAATCATCTTCATTATTTGGTGCGAATGTTTATAATTATGATCCATTTGAATCGATAAAGTATATATATATATATATATATATATATATATATATATATATATATATATATATATATATATATATATATATATATATATATATATATATATTTACATATACATATATTTACGAAGTCCACTAAGAAGTTTTAATGTGAAACTACAAATGAAAATTAATTTAATTGAAAACTAACACGAAATCATTTAGAACAAGCTTTGTAATGAAGAAAGGCATTGGTAACACAAATTCCATATAAATGAATACTTATTAGGAGTATCAAATTGAAAACGGTTTTATATAGTAAATAGTTATAAAAAAACAAAAATCACTCACTTGAATGACAACCTAGGAAGAGGTAAATATCTTGCAAACAACTTGAACAAACAGTTGTTGATATAAGGTCCTAAAAAATTAATTTCACGAGAAATTGTTTCATTATTATAGTGAGATTCGTTGTTACTGCGAGCGCCCTTTTTTAGTCAAATATCTTGTTAACATGACGATTATTAGATTTATCTATAGGTCCAATCCTTATATCGATATATATATATATATATATATATATATATATATATATGAATAGCAGAAGAACTATTAAACCATCGACTTAACTCGAATGGAAATTTAAACAAAAATATAAAGAACAAATGACAAAAACTGTCAAGATTAGTCTCAATCTTTCCAGATCATAGATTGTCAACACAGAATGTATGAGAAATTTTCGGAATATTCCATTACCGCTGCCTGCCAGTAGGGAAAACATAATAAGCGATACGCCCCCTACCGGTGTCTGATATTACTAGAGCATGGGAGATAGATTGCTTTGTTTACATCTGTTTACGTGTATTTTATATGAGAAGTTGTTGAGTTTTAATTGTATTTTGGATCGTTTCTCCATATTACAAACGTTCAGAAGTGATGAATCACTATTGTTGTGTATTCTATTGTTCATAGTGGGCAAAAAAAAACCGAATATAGCTTACATACCTTTCCGAAAGCTGGACAATTCTAAGTTGCATTCCAAACAAATTTGGGAAACAAGGAAATGATGGACAGAAGAAAGGTGTGGATTCATAACTTGAAGATTGAAAAAAAATGTCTGAACATAAGAGAGTTGTTCTTTACAGTTTACTGAGAATAATTATTTTCCCTGCAGTAAGTTTGTGGATTTTTCCATATAGAATTATACCAACTAATGATGTGCAATTTTCAGCTAACCGAAAACGTAGAGTTTTTGAAGTCCAATGCTATTCCAACGAAAAATCTTCCACTTTTATCGGAATCTGAACCTGGACCATCATCCAGAGATTCTAGATTATTGTATTTTCTTTCATGTAACAACCAGAGATACTATTAAAATAATAACAACAAATGATGTTTATTTGCACAACCAAAATAACAGTTTATCATAACATCAAGAATATTAAATAAATCTGGACTCTATAGCTAGGTAAAAACTAAAATATTCAATTATATAATCAGGAAAACAGATTCTATCAAAAAAACCAGACTCTCAGAAGTCCACCGTACTTTTAGGATAGCTGTTATACGTCAGGAAAATTCAAAAAATATAATAACTTATTACGTTCAAACCATTCAAGCAGAGTATTCATATTAATTCTTCTTTTATTTCATTTTGTTTCTTTCAGTTTAGCTGGTAAGTACTTAGTTTTGTCCATTATACTCAAAAATTCTTCAGTTCGTAAAGAAAGTAGACATGTCAGAGATGTTTTCTTGAAACTTCTGAAAGTTTTTATATTTTTTGAATAAATAGGTGTTCTATCATACAGCCTTTTCATGAGGTATACATAGTTCCTTCAACCAATTAATTTATTCGTCCTCTACTTTATTTTATTATTGATTTTCATGTTCAATGATAAAAACTCAGTGTAAATTTCAACTTGATGTAGGTAGGTTATCTACTGTTGAACAGAGATAAAATTGTCCTCAATCCAAAGACAATATATCACAGGAAAATACAAAGTCCAAAAAAACACAAATTACGACGATAAACGTTCGAAAACTCAAAACGAAATGAACGTAAATACCATCACAACCAATGTAAACAAACAGCTAATCTCCCATGCTCTAGTACCGATATTAGCCGTTCCGGCGCTACGATCTTAATTTCGGACGCCTGCTGTAAATAACGAGAAGTTTCTTTCATTTAATGTTGTCTGTGATTTGTTTTAAATCTTGCCGAACCACATCAAAATACTTGATTTTTGTTGAATTTTTATATTCTTCATAACTATATAATTATTATTCTTATGAACTATTGAATAAATAAATTTTTTGTATTCATTCTATTACTTTAATTAAATTCATTAATTTAATTAGGTAAAAGGTATCATTACATTCGTTGAATATTAGGCAGTACGAAGTTCAACGGATCAGTTATTATTTAATATAATATGAGATAACCCAGTTAGTACGCTTCAAAAATTTTCATGTTCTGTTTTTGTTGAGGATGCCTAGATGATAATAGTTTTAAAGAGCCGAGATCAATAGTTTTTACAGTGAAAGTGACACATGACACCTTATTTTCCACTATGTTAAACAAATACGTGTAAATCTACGATAATGACTCATTGTTTAGTTCGCTCATTCTATCCGGACATGTGATTTGACATGTTGTCAGAATATGAGGAAGTAAAACTTGAAAATAAACAAAGAAAATTCAATGACTGTGTTAATGATGATGACAGACACATGAAGCAACATAAGAGTTGAGTAGTTGTGCCTTCAAATAATTTTCAATACAATCACTTCTTACATGAATTATTTTTATCCAAATAAAAATGTATTTATTATTGCCTTCACCAATTTCGCAACGAAACGTTTACAAACTTTAATAAATTTATTAATAAATTCAATCTTTTACTTTCAAACTGTAATTGCTAAACAATCGCAAAAAAACATATCTATATATATATATATATATATATATATATATATATATATATATATATATATATATATATATATATATATATATATATATATATATATATATATATATATATATATATATATACCTATATATAATATATATAATATATATATATATATATATATATATATATATATATATATATATATATATATATATATATATATATATATATATATATATATATATATATATATATACGAGTATATTGAATATTTTTTTATTTTCTGGATGTCAGGAGTTAAAAGAAATAAGTAATACAATTTTCAGGAATATAATATATAGAATAAAAATACAAATTTACCTAATACTACAAAATATAAGAAAATATCTTAAGGCACTCATTGGAGATATACAATAACAATCATTAATAAATCAATTTATACGTTCCTTACCAACTTCACAACGATGAACAATTAGATCATCATAATCAGAGATCCAACTGAACATCTATAAAAATTGATTGAGACTCATTGCAACATTTCAGAACAACACAATTTAAAAATTAACAGATTATATATAGGAAATTCCACCTGAAATTGGCAGTCACATTGGATATAGGAAATACCGCCTGGAAGTGGCAGTCACAGTGAATATGGGAAATACCACCTGAAATTGGCAGTCACATTGGATATGGGAAATACCACCTGAAATTGGCAGTCACATTGGATATAGGAAATACCACCTGGAATTGGCAGTCACAGTGAATATGGGAAATACCACCTGGAATTGGCAGTCACAGTGAATATGGGAAATACCACCAGAAATTGGCAGTCACATTGGATATGGGAAATACCACCTGAAATTGGCATTCACATTGGATATAGGAAATACCACCTGGAATTGGCAGTCACATTGGATATGGGAAATACCACCTGAAATTGGCAGTCGCATTGGATATAGGAAATACCACCTGATATTGGCAGTCGCATTGGATATAGGAAATACCACCTGAAATTGGCAGTCACATTGGATATAGGAAATACCACCTGATATTGGCAGTCACATTGGATATGGGAAATACCACCTGAAATTGGCAGTCGCATTGGATATAGGAAATACCACCTGATATTAGCAGTCGCATTGGATATAGGAAATACCACCTGAAATTGGCAGTCACATTGGATATGGGAAATACCACCTGAAATTGGCAGTCACATTGGATATAGGAAATACCACCTGGAATTGGCAGTCACATTGGATATAGGAAATACCACCTGGAATTGGCAGTCACATTGGATATGGGAAATACCACCTGAAATTGGCAGTCACATTGGATATGAGAAATACCACCTGAAATTGGCAGTCACATTGGATATAGGAAATACCACCTGGAATTGGTAGTCACATTGGATATGGGAAATACCACCTGAAATTGGCAGTCGCATTGGATATAGGAAATACCACCTGATATTGGCAGTCACATTGGATATGGGAAATACCACCTGATATTAGCAGTCGCATTGGATATAGGAAATACCACCTGAAATTGGCAGTCACATTGGATATAGGAAATACTGCCTGAAATTGGCAGTCACATTGGATATAGGAAATACCACCTGAAATTGTCAATGTACAATTTTGGTCAAATTGTCATTCATACTGTGTATGATCACCCAAAAAAAAGTCTGTATATGAGATCAACGTTAAATTAAGCGCTTCTATGCTTATTCAATTCAACCCTTTCACTGCGGGATCCAGATTAATCAGCTAAAAACATGTGTTCGTATAGCGCGAAACGGATATTTTCAACGACATTGTTTGGTGGGTTAGTTGCGAGAATAGAATATATTCAACATGTGTGGTTACCGCCATTTGAAATTTAATATTTTCTGAACGTATATATCCTTCTCCTACACTGTTTTGCGGTAATATTTATTTTATGACAAGTGAAATATTGTGCAATAGTATACAATAGAGATATATATTCAAAATCAGTAAGGCATTATCCGAAGATGAATTAAATACTCTGTAAATGATTAGTGATGAAGAGAATGAATAAGTACAAACTGACTACAAGGGAGAAGTGTCGACTTCAGAAGATAATGTTATAAATTCTCAAAGAATGGATGAAAGTTAAGGTATAATTGTGGCCAATTTGGATGAACCTTCAAACAAAAAAGTTAAAAACCCACATGAGGACAAATATAAACGAAAACAAAAAGATTTCATTCCAAGAAATCATACATTCAACAATGATAAATCTGGTGTTAAAATTCAACTACCAGATGATTCTACTGATTTAGAAGTATTAGAACATTATTTCTACCGAAATATAACATCACATCGTTCCGGAAACGAGTTACTAGCATAATTGAGGAAATAAAGAAGAGAATAAAAGGCCAAGTCATTCACGTGCAAGCCAATGGACAACTCTTAATGTTAAATAATTGTATGTGTTTTTAGGATTAACTCTACTAATGCCTCCAGTAGATACGCCGCAGCAAAAGGGTTAAATCACTTCCAAATATCAAATATTAAATCATCGACTAGTTGAGGAAATATATACTTAATTATTTTAGACACTAAATTCTCATATCGCAGTTTCATAGAAAAATCAACACATTTGTTAAATTTTATAACAAAATGTTAAAAAAACATGCGACATAGAGAACAAAAAACTGAATTACACAATTATTCATAATGCATCACTCGTAAAAAAATGGAGAGGAAATAATTATGAAGTATCAATATCACTTGAGAAAAAAACAAACCAATCAATCTGTGATTTCAATGAAAAAATTTCAATTACCTGTTTATTTTAATTAATTAAATATATTTTGAACTAATACATTATTTTTATTTGAGTAATGAACAAAAATGACAAGTAATCTCATAAAATGTATCTACTAATTTTGTTTGTGTGAAATCACATAGGAACTATGAAAAAGATTTTCTGTTCATAAACAAAAAGGAAAAAATTTATCAAAAAACTAGCTTACAATTTTCCTTGCATATCGATGATTCGAATGTTGTTGTTAAGAGAATATAGAAAATTTAAATTATTTCCTCTCGAAATGTCAAAAATAAATACATGTGATGTTGAGCAATTAAAAAATAAGGAAACAAATTAAAAATAGAGTTTTAAAAACTTTTGGGACATGTAATTCGTACCAGCGGTACCTTTACACAACCAAATATTTCAAATAATATTATAAATAACAACCAATCATTTTTTAGTGAACTTAATCAATCTAAGCAGCATACTCATAATGCAAGGAACCTGTTTTTGCGCGTTCATGAAGGGACTTTCAGGAATATAGCTCTCAAAATCTATAGCTACACGTTGGTTGACAAAGGTGAGTATAGTGAGGAGATCGGTTTCGTATGCACGAGATTCCAACTCTTTTACTAGAGTTTGAATAAACCAAGAGCCCTCTTCGGTGTTGCGCCAAGAATAGAAACCTGTAAAACATTAACATTACAATTTCAATCGACGTGGCTAGATGAAGTAAAATGAACCTCTGAAATTCATGCAGAATACTACGAAAAAGTGTTAAGTATCGACTTTGTAGTTTCACCTTTTCTGACTCTTTATAATACCTACTATTAACCTGAAAAGTGAGCATTAAAGCTGTTGCGGTATTGAAGGTCTTCAGTGTCTAACCTATACCTAAAAAATAAGAATATCTAATCGTAAATTGAACTTAACTAAAGGAAATTAAAAAATACATGGGAATCCTCCATAATGGTTTTTGTATATCAAGAGGAATTTATATATATATATATATATATATATATATATATATATATTTATATATATATATATATATATATTTATATATATATATATATATATATATATATATCATTTACACCCGGTATATATATATATATATATATATATATATATATATATATATATATACCGGGTGTAAATGAGTGATGGGCCACCCTTATAACTTTTTAATGGATTCTTCGATTTTATTGAATTTTAGGTGGTTTATCTCAGACATAATTCTGAGTTTTTTCACATACAAAATCAATATGGCTGACTTCCGGTTTCCAAGAAAACGATTTAAAAATTCAAACGGAACACCCTGTATATTTTTACATATTTTAATTCTGCGGCTTCAAATACATACATTCCATCTGTCAACCAATTTTTTCATATTTCGTAAACAGGGTCGGTCTCAGCAGCAAACTAATAAGAATAAGATTTTTAATAATTACCTACTTCGTTATTAAGGAATTGAGAAAACTGACGTGTGAATCATTTTGAAGGAATTTGAAGGAGCTTTTTGATATACAGGGTGGCCCATGTATGTTTCTATTTAAAAAACTGAGTTTTGGTTCGAAAAAGAATTTAATCGTTAGCAAACTTCACGAAAATGAATTTTTTGAAAAATTATTACTTTGGGCAATATTTTAAATCAATTATCTATGATTTAGACGACGTCGCAGCCTACGATAAAAAAAACAAAATGAAAAACAAAAGTGAAACGGCGCTAGAATTGACATTTGACAGATGGAATCTATGTATTTGAAGCCTTAGAATTGAAATATGTAAAAATATATAGAGTGTTCCATTTGAATTTTTAATTTCTATATCGTTTTCTGTGAAAACGGAAGTCAGCCATACTGATTTTGTATGTGAAAATATTCAAAATTATGTCTGAGATAAACCACCCAAATTTCAATGAAATCGAAGAATCCAAAAAGTTATAGGGGTCATATCACTCATTTACACCCGGTATATATATATATATATATATATATATATATATATATATATATATATATATATATATATATATATATATATATATATATATATATATTTATATATATATATATATATATATATATATATATATATATATATATATATATATATATATATATATATATATATATATATATATATATATATATATATATATATATCAGGGTGTCTACCCAAGTCAGGATCCAAAATTCCCTGAGAATTCCAGGATATATATATATATATATATATATATATATATATATATATACAAACAATCCAACCTCTTCAATATCATCAACTAACCAGCACAATCTCACATAGAATAACTTCAATTTAATTACATACCCAAGACAACAATTCCCATTATCAACAAAAATAATAGAACAACAATAAAAAACAAATATTTTGTTCATTGCCAAAAATACTTTATTTGTGTTCTGGAAAAGTAGTATTGAACATAGTTCTCCATTTTTGACAGTTCAATTATTTAAAAAATCTTATAAGGAAACAGCTTTTTAATGAAGTCATTTTTTGCCTGTTGTGGAACTTAAAAGCGAGAAGTAAGTACTGCAGTGATCTGCTTAGGAATTCTTCACGCGAATACAAACATCTAGACTCTAAACTCTAACTCTACCAATATAGAGAGTGAAAGTTAGAAAACACGACAATACCTTAGAATTACTTTCTTGCAAAGTAAGACATGGTGACGCAATATATCCAAAGCTCTTCTCAGCTACCAATTTGTAGATGTCATTTTTATGGCTTTTAGGAACCCCCAGCAATTGAAACAACAAACAGTCAGTGATGAATTACTCATAGGACTGAAAATGAGACTAAGACAAAATTCAAGTACAGTGATCTGGTAGCTGTGTTCCTGTGTAAACTAATATACAAATCTGGATCATTGCTTCAAGAAATTAACAAAAATATTAAACTAACATGGTCGGCTTGAGAAAGACATCCTGAAAATGGCAATGAATTAATCAAACGAAAGCTTCAGGATGCTCAGAGGTTCATGGAATAGCGTATCCTGGCTATAACTATGAGGAATCGAAAGAAAATACAATTAAGACCATAGACGAAATCCAAAGATTTGAATGCTTCAAACGTCATTGGGCATGACACAGTTAAGCTTGGTTCATACAGACGCGAATCGCGAATTGCGAATAATGTTCTGATTGGTCAATTTGAAATCAATATGGCGGCCTGTCAAAATTTTTAATATTTGGCGAATTCGCAAAATTCAAAATTTGGGGGGCGGGAAAATTGGTTTGAGTTCAATATATTCGCGCGAATTGTTGTTAGGACCGACCGTTTTATGGTTAGCACATGCGCATTTTAGCTCATCTTATTGTGTTCAATGTTGAGCGTGAGTTGAGAGGTGAATTGACACGTGTTTTGTCTGTTTTCGTTTTAGAAATTGTTTTGCTCTTGTTTTTTTTGGATTTTTTTATCAAAATCATGTATTGACATCCTATGAAAATTTCTGAATTTTTTTTCTCTTTTCGTTTTCGTTCTTTGGAACGCATTTCTTGAACTAAATTATGATACGCCCCTTGCTGCATCCTTAATTTAAAAATTTCGCAAGTTCCAACTGACCGATATATTTTTTTCTGTATTTTTTAAATAATAAATAAGCAGCGATTTCACGTCTTCGTTGCCACTGAAATAAACTTAAGGAATACGCATCCATTGTTATTGAATACAAACTCTTGATTTCTCTGTATGTCTCGAAATCAACAATAATTATTAATTCTCAAAATAAACAATCAGCTGGCTGAATCGGCCAACTTTGTCAATGTCAAATGGCAGACTATGATGTCATGTCATAAGTCACTTATCGCCAACATTAGCAATCTGGAAAAAAGTAAATATCCCCAAAAATATCGCAAGTATATGAAATAGTCCAAACCGGTGAATTATTTTCCTGCGAATTTGCTATTCGCAATTCGCGTCTGTATGAACCAAGCTTTAGAAGCGCAGATAACAGATTGACTACCGGAGTTCCATAGTGGCACCCAACAAATATAAAGAAAACAAGAGAATGAACGAACCTGAGATGGAACTATGACGTTACGAAAAAAGCAAGCAATAGGTAATTAGTTCTAACAACCCAAATCAGACAAGAATGAGTATTATTAAAACGTTTTTTTGTAAATGAGGCTGGCCGTGAATATAAGAAATGCTTGAACGAGCTTCTGATGGTACATATATAAACAGGATGTCTCAACAAAAATTTACAACAAAATGATGATACAGGTCAATTTCTGATTGAGGGGGGACTAGTTTTTATCGCAGTTTCAAAGTTATATCTGTATCGAAAATGAGCCGTTTTATACTTCTCACCATTTAAACGATAATGAAGTTCCTACGCCTATTACAATATCATCTCATGCCATAGTTATACATTTTCAAACCTTGAAACTTCATACCATATATTAAATCTTTGTGTACTTATCACAGTCTGTATGTTCAAAAAAAAATATATATGTAATGAGCTCATTTTAAACGGATTCCCAAAATTTTAAATTTTTCCGCGAACGTTTAGACCCTCAAATTTATTAAAGAAATTGGACCTAATGAAAACGGGGCGTGGTTAACTGTGACGTCACACGGCATATGCCATATGTATCTAACGCTGGTAACGCCGTGACAAACGTGTTGTCGGGTAAGAAGCGAAAATCTGAATTGTTTCGTTATTTTATTGCATGAGTGAGAAAACAATGATAATTAAATATTGTTTGGCTGTTCTAACACATCCAAGAATGCCCCAGAAAAATAGTTTATTAATGAGCCCTCTGACATTAATATAAGAAAAGTCCTCAAATTTTTGTGTCTGAAAAACCTTCTAAAACTTTACATCTTGTTACATCAATAGCTTTTGATGCGGCAATACGTCCATACCTCATTTCCTACCAAATGTTACTATTACTTTCTCTTCGAGTAACTTGCTCTATTTCTAAAATTAAAATGGCGCTCATTTTGGTTTTACAATATTCAACAAAATTATTGGCATTCTTCCCTTGTCCGGAATTTTTAAAATTAATAGCAAGGCAGCTGGAAACAACTTTTTTATGTGAAACGCATCGGTGTACTGCCGAATATCAGAAAACAATATGCAAAGTGACGTCACAGCCGGTTCTGCCGCTTTTCAAACGGAGATCCATTTCAAACCTTTAATATTTAAAGGGGGAAAGTTCAAGAGCTAACCAAGCTAGTTAGTCGAGTACTTAGCGTACGCTGGCTAGTATTTGGGAGGTCTCGGGTTCAAACCCTCGGGGCCGACTGGTCTGCCATGAGTTTTTTTTCAGAGGTTTCCTCGTGGTAATGTTAGTCACTCCTTGCAAACTTATAAGGCGAATGCTGGGCCAGTATTAATCCTCTGAACCCTACCCACAGTTCCTATGTTCCATAAATATCCCGTCTCACCTATCCTTAATGCACTTGTACATACAAGTGTATCCTCTGATCTGGCTGAAGGAGTTAATCTCAAACTCAAGCTGCCCGCCTCCCTGACACATACTTCACGGAGGAATGAAACAAGTGTGTTTCCTTTTTTTTCAAGAGCTTAAAATTTTACCTGTTATTTTGTTGTATTTAATTAATAACAAGCCCATTATGATGGGATGATTTTGACATAGACAAAGGAGCATCATTATAGCCCAAAAGTTAAGTAGTATAAAACGGCTTATTTCCAATCGCAATAAAATAAATTTTATTATCTATTTCTTTATCATTAACAACTGATAAAAGCTTGTATTAAAAAAAAAATCAGTTAATTTATTGATGATGGAATTAATGAAATTGGGATTCAAATTAAATAAGTAATGCAATTTTGAAGAATATAATGATATATGTAACTATTAATATGATAAAAAATACATTTTTCAATACACTGAAGATGAACATACGACAGTGCAATTATATTTGCCTAATACAAAATATATGAATTTTTAAGACACTTCATGAAAGACAATGGCAATTATCAAAAAATCAATTCATTAGCTTCCTATGAATTTTCATATGATGAATAATTAGTTCATCACACAAATACATACAAATTGATTCAGACAAATTGCAACATTTGAGTATTACTTATTACAAAACATTAGATTGGCTACAAAAATTACGACCTGAAATTGGCAGTGTATAATTTTCGTATTAACCACAAAATAAAATTGTCATGCAAACGGAGTAATCATTACTCCAAAAAAAAAGTCCTTGCATGAGATCAAAGTGGAATTAAGCGCTGCAAGGCTAAATTATTTGTTCACTTGATTTAAAACACTTGCAAATATCGAATTTTAAACCACCACCTAATTGAGCATAGAAATAATTTTTTTCAATATACTAAATTCGAATCATCTGTTAAGTTTCACAACAAACTAAAAAAATACAATGTCATATAGGAAACAAAACTTTTAAGTAGAATATAAACATTTTCAAACTTCATTACTAGTAAAAGAAACTGAGAGGAAAGGAATGAGAAAGAAAAGAGAATTATTCGCACAAAAACTATGCAAAGAGAACAATGATTCAATTGACAAACTCTTTATAATTCAAACTAATTAGTTAAGAATGATATTCTTGGTCAACTTGAGTTTAAATAAGGAGCAAATTGTCAAATGTTATAATAAAATGTATTGATTTTCTCTGACTATTATACAACCAATTAATTAATATTGAGACGTTTGAAAAACTAGCGTACAAATTTTCTAGACATTCGTAGACAAAAAATCACACTACAAATGTTCAATAATTCATAATGTAATGTTCATTTTTAATTGAACTAAGCGATTTTTTTCTTTCCCCTCAAAATATCGAAACAAAATTGAATAAATCAAGATCAACATAAATATGTAATTACGAGTAAAAATTGCGATGTGAAAAACTAAAACGAGTTAGTCCTGCTAACACTGTTGTTTTATATGCGGATATTTCACGGACTGATAAACATAACCCTAAATCATTTTTTTCTTGAACTGGATTAACCTAAGTAGCATGCTCATAATGCAAGGAATCTGTTTTTGTCGGTGCATGACGGGAGTGTCGGGGACATTGCTCTCGAAATCTATGGCTACGCGCTGGTTGACGAAGGTGAGTATAGTGAGAAGGTCGCATTCGTAGGCACGAGATTCCAGCTCCCTAGTTAGAGCTTGGATGAACCAGGAACCCTTTGAGGTGTTTCGCCAAGAATAGAAACCTGTAAAACAATGACACTACAACATCTCCACGACGAAATTGGACAAACTGAAACAAATGCCTCTACAATACTACCACCACAAAAATCATGCAAATTATCAACTAAACCATTCACTTTTTCCGACTCTATATAATACCAACTACTGATCTAAAAAGAATTGTCAAAGGTTATATAAAACGAACTTGACAGGTGAGAACAAGCCAGTTATTTGATACAAAAATATTATCGAATGTGTTAATTTGGTTATGTTAATCAGAATGTACGTGTATTATAGAAGCGGGTATAATCAAAGCAATAATTATTTGAAAAATAATGCAAATCTATATACCCAGGGCCGGATTTAGGCATGGGCCACATGGACCCGGGCCCAGGGCGGCAAATTTTTAGGAGCGGCAAATTTTGAAGGCCAGTTAAATTTTGCTGAAAAATCAAGAGCGTTTCATGCAAAATTTTCGTTTTCACTCAGATTTATACACTAATTACTCAAAGGATATTGAAGCTCCTTTTTTTTCTTGTTGAATGACATCAATTGAAAGGTCTGTGTAAAGAAAAGGCATCCAGTACAGAATAAATGTCGCTGTCACAGATATATTTTGTCCAAAGATCTCCAGAACTTATAACCAAATTTAAGGGTAAGATGTTTTTGTGTACACCAGCCAGCAACTGTGCAGCAGACGTTCATTTTCCACTCTTTTACGAGTAAAGAATTATTTAAGATCAAATTTTGGCCACAAAAGGTTAGTTAACTCAGCTATTTTAACCATAGAAAAAGACTCGAGAAATGACTTAACGTGTAAGCTTGACTTCAATGATGTCGTTGATACATTCGCTAATATTAAAGCTAGGCGTAAAAAAATCTGAAAACTTGAGTTTAAACTTTTTGAAAAGTTTCACTACGAATTGAATGTTTTAGCTGTCAATAAACATTTTTATCTTTGAATCGTTTTTGATTTCTTAATTTCCTGATTACAATCCACTTTGAAAAATAACAAAATTGATTTTTTTCCAGTTTATGTGGTTTCAAAATAAGTGAAAAAAATATTAATTTCTGAATTTTTGGTAAACAGTAATGAGACAAAAAACGATATAAAGGACTACTGGGTTTTTTAAAATCTCGTCGGCAACAAGTGACGAAACATGTAACTTTTCCTTTAATCGATATTTTTCCGTTAATTATGATAACAATAATAATTGTACTATGTTTTGTTTAACACTTGAAGGGTATCTTGAGGCATAAAAAGAAATCATAGAGTCTCTGCAAATATTCCACATAACAAAGTAGGTACTAATTAGCATTATTTCTAGATCATAGTTAGTGAGGTTATATAAAGCTATGACATTATTAAGATGTTATTCGAATTTAATCTTAAGAAATTGATGTTCAAATAGTATTATTTTAGGTGTGGCAAATTGCCGCGTTTGGGTGACGGGGGCGGAGAAATACTTTGGGCCCATGTTCGGCAAATTCGTAAATCCGGCTCTGTATATACCTTATATTATGATCTTCGAAGGAAGTTGAAAATGAAATATGTCGCTTGATTTAATATAATTCATAGCTATGTATATATGATACAAGTATTATATTTCTATTTGTGATCAAGTCTATCTTTAGAATGGTCTAATCGAACTAGATCAAAACCATCAAGAATGTTTGAATTTTTCCGAATTTTCCTTTAACCTTTAACTACGGGCTACGGTGTACACAGTACACCATGCATGTTCAGTTGGTTGCCGTTTCTTGAAGCTATTTTCTGAGTTCATGCCACTCGACGTAATCTATCAGTATAGCATCGACTGCAGTCTGTTATAGTCGCTACGAGATTTATGATCATACCTAAGAGTTCTGTAATAAAATATCGGAGTGGGTTCCCAAACGGTGCCTTCAGTACACCGCGCACATAGTTATGTAAGTAAAATTAACAAATGTTAAACTTTAAAATAACTACTAACGAGTTATTTTGTATGTATTAAATGTAACATTAATTTGTCCTGTATAAATAAAATTAACCTGCTGTTTTACTTATTATAGAAAAACTTGAAACTTAGAAAACATATTTTTTATAGGGATCGAGTGCATGTTAGAAACCCTAAATGTTTGACACAAGATGAGCTTAGAGCTATGGCTCAAGCGGTATTCGAAGAAGAACCTGAGGAAGAAGTTAGGGGAGAAGAGGATGCAAGCTCATCAGAGGAAGAAGAAGAAATTATGGAAGAAACACTTAACACTGATTCGGAGATAGAACTGAATGATGAAGAGTTTTCCGATTCTAATAACGAGAGCGATAGTACTAGTGATAAGAATTTAGAAAGCGATGAAGAGGAATACTTTATACCGAAATATAAACAAACAACGTGGTACAAAAATCCAGTGGTGAGCAAATTCAGCAAAACTTCTAGCAAAAATCTAGTGAAAATATTTCCTGGACCAAAGTTGTGTGCTAAAGATGTTACCAATGAGAGAAGTGCTTTCAGCAAAATGTTTAGCGATGACATCATCGAAAATATAGTTCAATGTACAAATTTGCAGATTGCAAAGATGCGAATAAAGTATAACCGGCCGAGACGGGCTAAAGACACGACAAAAACAGAAATTATGGCATTTATCGGATTACTACTTCTTGCAGGACCCATGAAGCAAAAACATACACATTTTCTTGAATTGTGGACTAAAGATGGAACCGGTTCAGAAATATTCAGAGCGTGCATGAGTGCTGATCGATTTTTATTTTTGCTTGCTGCTCTAAGATTTGACGACAAAAATAGTAGAGCTATTCGCAAGGAAAGTGATAAGCTTGCGGCTATTCGATTCACATTGGATCGTTTTGTGGAGAACTGCAGCAACCACTACTGTTTGGGAGAAGAGGTCACAATTGACGAAATGTTAATACTTTTCAGAGGTAGATGTAGCTTTATTCAATATATCCCCAGCAAGCCTGCAAAGTATGGCTTAAAAGTATTTGTATTGTGTGATGCTTAGACATTTTATGTCACAAATTTAGAGATATATTGTGGTAATCAGCCACAAGGACCATACTACAAATCAAATAAACCTGCTGATATTGTACATCGTTTACTTCAAGGCTGGAAAGGGAAATTTAACATGTGATAATTGGTACACAAGTTATCCATTGGCCAATGATATTTTGAAAGACAAAGTAGCAATGGTTGGAACAGTAAAGAAAAATAAACGGGAGTTGCCGTTGGACTTCCTACCGAATAAAGTTAGAGAAGTTGGATCGTCTATTTTCGGATTTCAAAAAGAAGTTACTATAGTATCATATGTCCCTGCGAAAAATAAAGCTGTGGTTTTGATATCAATCATGCATAATGATTCTGTAGTAGATCCGGAAACAAAAAAGCCAAATATAATTTTAGATTATAATTGTCACAAAGGAGGTGTTGACACACTAGATAAGATGTACGGTACATACTCGGTGTCAAGGAGAACACAAAGGTGGCCGATGGTTATATTTTTTCAGCTCCTAAACATCGCTGGAATTAACAGCCAAATCCTGTATAATGCTGCAAACATCAACAATCCTCAAAAATATAGAAGGGTTTTTCTAAAGGAATTATCTATATCCTTGATGAGACCACACCTTTCAGAAAGAGCTGAAATACAGAGTTTGCCCTTAGATATAAAACTATTTCTGAAGAAATATGGAACTGTTGTAGAGGAGCAAGAAGAAGCCGAAGAGCCACCTGCAGAAATACGAGGAAGGTGCTATTGCTGTGGAAGGCGTAAAAATAGAGTGACCACAATTTCGTGTCAGGCATGCAGGAAAATGGTTTGCAAAGAACATTCCACTATTATTTGTAATGAGTGTCTTAACTCGAACAACCAGGAAGAAGATGATAGTCAATAAAACAGTTTTTATTTTTCTACCTAGTTAAAAATTTTCGAATATTTTTTTAATTTGATATTTCATTATGTAGTGAATTAGTGTTTTTTTTTCTCCTAGATTAATATTTTGATATATTTTTAGTTGTGTTTTTATTATGTAATAGCTAATTTTTCATTGAACAAAAGTATGGTATAAATACAATTATTCAAAAATATTGGTTTCTTTAGGTATTTGTAAATGGTGTATAGAGTACACCGTGCCCGTATTTGAGATTCATGATGGGTCGCCCGTAGTTAAAGGTTAAGTAGGATCGATATAACATCATCAATGATATAGGCCCTTGTTGTAAGAAACTCTAAAATCCCTGTACACAAAAAAAAGACACTAGAATAAGCTAACCTGAAACCATATTCCTACGAAACTGTATGTTTTTGCATAATATCAAAATGTTCCTCAAATTTATATAACGAACAATTTTCCAACTTAGAATTCTGCCATCCTCCTGATTAGGTTGATCCAATAACCTCATGTTTATATTGAAGAAGGTTAGAGATTGATTGAGAAACACATACAGAAAACCATACAATGGGACTTCCTCCAGCTATGAGATCAATTCCAATCTAAATGCTACAAACATGTGAGACGCCGTTGCCTCTACTTCTTGCGCTGATCTATCTATTGACAACAATGTGCTCTTTCACGTCAATATACAAAACATTTTACTGTATAAGGTACAGGTCAGACAAGCTGACTGTGATCTCCTCATAAATAACTACAACCGTTGGTTTACATGTTCCAAATAAACTAACAAATAATTCAATTTGCAAGATTCTAACCTACATGATACAAACAAGAAGAGGTTTTCCTTTTGTGTGTCTGAAATAAATCAATAATGGTAACGTCCCTGTTGTAGTCAATAGGGAGTTTTTGAGACCCTAAATTTACACGTAAATTACGTTTTCGGTTATTCTGAGCATGCGCAGAAGCTTTGAAATTACCGAGACGGTTATTAACCGATAACGTACTACGTTATCAACGGGACAACGTTCGCTTAATAAACGTCCGTTATATTCGCGGTGTTGACAAGTTTAAACGCGCTTGTGTTAAATTGTTACAAACTAAAGAAAAATAGACTATTTAAACTATGATAAGTGACTAATATCATATATACTATCGTGCTAATTCGTTCCAAACTTCTTCCTTTGTATTAAAAATTCGCAAAAAATGTTATTTCTTACTATGCGGCAACCATCAATCGAGTCTGCGATCTGATGTTTTGAGATTGACAGTTTCCGTATTTTTATTGGTTATGTCACAGTGCTATTTTGGTTTGTTTATTTGTGTAAATTGGCCTGCTAATTTTGATATTTTTTCAACGGGTTTTGTTCACTTGCCACGATAGTTAAAAAAAGACTACGATTTACAGATATTCTTAGAGTGGTTCTAAGTAATAATCCATTTGAAAACCCAGATACATTACCCTTATAACAGGAAAATTATTTTCAATGAGAACAGTAAAATACATAACCTTCGATGCCTAAGAAATATATTTGCCCAAATTAATCACAATTATTACTACAAACTATTGCATTTACCAGTTGCTTTATGTCCAGACAATTGGGTTTGGTATCTGCAAAGTTTGGCATAACCGTGGCAAATCCTCTCTTTGAAAACGGAAATTTCTTTTCACCTCTTCAACCTCAATATTATACAAATCGAATCCGGGTATGTTTTCATCAATATTTTCACGTTCTTGTTCCTCTTCAAAGATGTTATGTAAGATTATACCTCTCATTAAATTATTATCTACACCCCCGCGCCTGATCGCTATATAGTCTATTACATCTTCCATGATAATTTACCCAAAAAACGCTAATAATAGTTGATGAAAATTGGAAAAATCACCCGACAAAAAATAATACAAGAACACAAGAGAGGTTATGCTTATTTGACGTTCGCAATAAATTTGAATTCAAAACTCTTTTAGGATCTTCAACCCGTTAATAACGTTTTCCGTTCTGCGCAAACTCAACATAGCGGTTTACGATAATTACGTTGACTTTAAATAGAAACTCAAAAACTCCCTAATACTGGAAAAATGAATTTATTTCTCGTATTTATGTATTAATTCATATTTCGAATGATTATTCCACAAATTACTCACAAAAACTTCATGGCAAGACGTGGGGTTCGACTACATTCTTTTTTTTTTTTACTGTATCGCCCCATTGCTTAACGCTGGTTCACACCGGCTTTTGAACTCGTGGATAATGTATATTACCCATCTTCTTAGTTTACTTTTGAACCACTGTAACTCATGGATTCACACAAACATCTATACCTAACCCAGGATTCGAACTCAACACGCCAGGTTCACAAATGGTCACTCAAACTCTGCTCCACAAGGAATGTGTGTCCAAGACTAAGTAACAGAACGAATGATTGGCAAAAGGGTCTGATTTCTCCTTCAACCTTTCTCTTCCTTTATGTCTATCTTTCTTTTCAAACGTAATGAAAATGTTTGCTATTACGCCACAGCACAAGCGCCAACGGTAAGCCGTACCGATGAAACGTCTTAAAATAAATTTTATAAATTTATGATTCCTATGAAATATATTATATTCTCTAGTAACTTATTCTGATATCATATAATTTTCCCTGATTACATTTTATCTAAGTGTATAAAAACGATTTCGCCTAAATGAAGAAATGACAAAATCTAATCTTCTCTACTTATCAATTATTTCATCATACTGCTTCAACCCAACCACATAACTAGATGCAACAAGATTAATGCACGTCTGCTACATTGGTCAGAACATGCAATAAAATAATGATAACAATTTCCATTATAGTACATTCTTAATTTTAAAAATATCAGAATAATTAAATTTGTCTTCGCGAAAAATGACTCAAAAAAATATCGAGAATTTAAACATGAAATATAAACCATTGTGTTAATACATATAACACAGAAAACAATGGAAAACAATGAGAGCTGCTTTTTCATTTGAAGAAATAAATAACAATTTCTAAGTCTCTTCTTCAAGAGTTTTCTTAGGCGATCCACTAAAAATATCGGAAATATACTTGGGTCGTTTTCGAAACTCACATTTCTTGAATTTAATCACCGTAGTTCTGAGTGAAACACTATGAGATTCTCTAGTAATTGTAGAAATTTTATAGTGATACCTACTCAGGGATCAAAACCGGAACATGTTCTTGAATTCGATGAAATTTCATTCATCTTTATCAAGCCGTTGGTATGTCACTAATATTGACTAATATAATTAGTGACTTTCCAACAGATTGATAAGGATGAATGAAATTTCATCGAAACGTCGCGACGACGAATTGGACACAATTCGTACTTCAAAAATACGTACAAATTCCTGACAAACTACCAGCACATATGAACCTTTCCGTGAAAACCTCCGTCATAATATATATATATATATATATATATATATATATATATATATATATATATATTTATATATATATATATATATATATATATATATATATATATAAATATATATATATATATATATATATATATATATATATATATATAATAATCTTTTGATAATTATTAGCAATAACAGGCTTGTTGAAACTCAATAAACTCGATTTTATTAAAAAGTTAACGTTTCGCCAAGACATTCGTGGCTTTATAAAAACTTTTGAAAAACGTCAACTTTTTAATAAAATCGAGTTTTTAGAGTTTCAACAAGCCTGTTATTGCTAATAATTATCAAAAGATTAGAAATAGTTCACAGGCAACAACAATTCGATTGAATAATTATATATATATATATATATATATATCTATATATATATATTTATATATATATCTTTATATTTATATATATATATATATATATATATATAAATATATATATACTCAGATATGACAAAAATTTGTACACTATGTGTTGACCCACACAAGATTAGTTCCAAAAATATAGAAAAGCGTTAAAAAAGTGTTAATAATGCCAGTTATGACTGAAAAAACCTCCACCAAATCACAAAAATATGAAACAGGCAAAAAATAATTTAAAAAATTATGTTTGAATTTGTATTAACTACCAACCCATTCAAAACTATGGATATTATAAATAATTATTATAATTCATTATTATATTAATTATTGTCAGTATTATCATTCTGAATTGATAAAATTTCAAGTTATTTCATTAATAATAATTGTGACAGATGTTCATATATTTGTTAAGTAATTTTCATTAAAATTCCATTTTTCCACCTGTTTTTCAGACAATTTTCAAAACAAAAATACTAGCATTAAGCGTTTTACGCAAAATGCAATTATGATTTTATCGTAAATGTACTTCCTTCTTACCTTTAACCGTTGAATACATGATCAGAAAGTCCGCTTGTAACGGAATTCTGTAAGATGCGACAACTTCGCCGTCAGTCTCACTTCTGACCATTCTCACTCCCCCGTCCAACCTGTCCCCTTGACAGGCCTGGATGAAGAAGATCTTCGGTTTACCGGCAAGGGTCGGGCAACGGTCCGGCGTGAAATAGGACCATAGGACGTCTGGCTTATAGTGGGTGTCTTTCGCGTATATTATGCCCTGTTCTCCGTGCGACATAATGGAAACCACAATGCAATCGTGGTCGGAATGGTTCAGCTTAGATGCTATGGACAAAGACGTAGATAAAGTGGCATAGGTTGTCTTAGAAGTGAATTTCAAAAACTAGTATTGATAGTAAAGAGCCGATTCATCGGCATAATATCATCATTTGCCATAGAGTCGGTGGTTCTTAAATAGAGACGCGCGATAGTTATTTATGTACCAAGTGCGTTATATAGATCCTAACGTCCGGAGGGTAACATTCGGCCCGAGGGATGAATGTAGCCCGATGGGCGTTAGGATCTAGTAACGCACGTGGTGCATACAAGATTTTATTTTTCACGAAAAGATTATTTTATTATAATGAAAAATCGATTTTGAAATCGGTTCATTGCTTCTATACTTTCCATTTTCCTTCTCATAGTAGGCATGTCATTTGTTGATATTTTGACGTTTGTGAATATTTTTGTCATCATATTTAGTGAATGTCATTGCTGCTTTCTTTGTGTAGTCTTATAGAAATAATGGAAATGAAAATGAGTTTACCCAAGAATATCATAGAAAATGCAGCCAAAGCTGCGAATAATTCATTGCCGGAGAAATCCAGAGTCGTATACGACAAGGATTATGAAGTATTTAATCAATGGAAGTTGCTTCAGTTGTCCTCGTACAACGAGCGGGCGTTATGATCCATAACGCCCGCTCATAACGCCCTAGAGCATAACGAGTGTATTTATAGCAACCGTATCTATAGGTCAAGCTACAGAGATTTTTTCATGTAAAAAGTGTTAGAAGAAAACCAGCTGCGCCATTGTTTGTAAAATAAATCTATATGATATAGTGATATGTTTTTCACTCGACTTTATCATTTATATCTTTGTTATTAACAATTTTATGCAAAAAATCTTTTTAGTTTTTTGCTTATAAAATTGAAACCATCAGGGTAATCGTGATGGTGTCAATAGACTTATTGTAGAAAATGAGAAGACGAAAAAAATGAGAGGTCGGACGACTCGATCAGACCCTTAGTCTAAGGGAAAATCGGAAAAAACCGGCCGAAATGCAGTTTTTTCAAAAATTCATAACTCGGTTATTTTTCGAGTTGTAGCGTAGATATACTCCGGTAAGTATTAGTTATCAATATAAGCTTCATTTGTGCGAAGAGCAGGAATTGTCCGATGCATAGTTTTGGATCTGTAGCCATTTGAATAGTTTACTATGCAATTTTCCGAATGCGACAGGTATGGTCCGATTTCAATTTACAAAAAAGATTTTGAAAGTAGAATTCTCATAGTTCAAAACGTTCATCTTGGTTTTACGTGAAAACGCTGAGAAAAATGTTATAAATAAAGCTGAACGTGACGAAAAACGGCCGAGAAATCGCCATGTTCAAAATGCCGACGCTTTCGAATGTCATGCTTATCCTTGCCTGCTGTTCTACCCCCACTCTTCAACTACTCTCACGCGCTCGGTCGTTTTTCGTCATGTTCAGCTTTATTTTCAACATATTTCTCAGCGTTTTCGTGTAAAACCAAGATAAACGTTTTGAACTATGAGAATTCTACTTTCAAAATCTTTTTTGTAAATTGAAATCGAACCATACCTGTCGCATTCAGGTCTGCTGGAAAATTGCATAGTAAAATATTCAAATGGCCACAGATCGAAAACTATGCATCGGACAGTTCCTGCTCTTCGCATAAATAAAGTTTATATTGATAAATAATACTAACCGGAGGATCTACGCTACAACTCAAAAAATAACCGACTTATGAATTTTTGAAAAAACTGCATTTTGGCCGGTTTTTTCCGATTTTCCCTTAGACTAAGAGTCTGATCGAGTCGTCCGACCTCTCATTTTTTTCGTCTTCTCATTTTCTACAGTAAGTCTATGGACACTATCACGATTACTGTGATAGTTTCGATTTTTTGCATAAAATTGTTAATAACAAAGATAAAAATAATAAAGTCGAGTAAAAAACATATCGCTATATCATGTGGAACTATTTTACAAACAATGGCGAAGCTGGTTTTCTTCTAACACTTTTTACACAAAATGCTCACTCTAAATCTCTGTAGCTTGGCCAACTTAGGTAAAATCAACAAATAACATACAAGTAAAAAATAAAAACATTTTGAGGAATGCAAGTTGATTTATGTTAATTTAAAAATTTCAATTTACAACACTGCTAAATATTTAAAAAATGCAAGAGCAGCAAAGTTCAGTCACTATTTTCTTCGCAAAGTGCATCGCTCTAATAGCAAACCGAACTAAAAAAAAAATTTATTTTATTTTAAAAATATTCGCGAATTGCATTGCATGTTGATGAAAGCAATTCGACGTGCGATTCGAATGGAATAAACTCCCTGCGAAGGGCAGCGCGGTTGAGGAAAATAGTTGAAACCTACAATGGATCGTACCTCAATATCAACTCAATCCATATACCTAATTTCGACCCTCTAACTAAATCTGTAGAAGCTGTGGAGGTGAGAAAATTTTCAAAAGCCACGAAAAAAGGAGAAATCTGTACGTCATAATGGCGGAAGAATATTCATAATTCCATAGGGAACTTCCCAACCATGAACTCAATACATCTGTAAATTTTCAAACCCCCTAAATCAATTTGGGAGCTTGGGATGCAAAAATCATTGGAACCCTGTTTTTTAGAGCTCCATACAACCTTTGAAAAAACCGCAAAATTTTGAATACGTTGTTTATAATTAACATCTACATTTTTTTTTCAGTTATGAGAATTTTCCTCTTTGGAATGTTTCCAATCTTCCGACAATGTTGATTTTATTTTTCAGGGGTAAAATATATTGAAAATATTATATATACAACAGCTTGAAATATTTTTAAATTCTTCTCTTAAATAACGACTAAAAATTGTTTTGTGTTTGTGCTTTGATAACGCAAAATGTTTGAGTGCAATTCTTTTATCCCAATCTATTTACTTTATTCGCAAATAAATTCATGATCTCAACATGATTAATTCATGTCTATCAAACTGATAAAGCCGTTACCTGAGTAAAGCCGTTACCTGAGTAAAGCCGTGATGAAAGGTGTGAATCAGGAACGTGAGCCACCTTCGTGGTAAACGAATCTACGGTGCATTCGCGTTGGGCGCTCACACGCCTCAAGCGCGGTTAATCGTCGTCTTCTGTGGTCAGCACCACAGAAGTGGTGCTTCTAGCGCGATTGAAGCGTGTAAGCGCCTAACGCGAATGCATCGTTCTTTTCTGTGGTCAGCGCCACAGAAGTGGTGCTTCACGCGCGCTTGAAGCGTGTAAAAGCCCAACGCGAATGCACCCCTAATAATGTCTCATTCGTGAATGTTATGCCTGGAGTGATAACAGACAGGATTTCACAAAAAATAACACGCAAAAAAAAAACAGATGATGGTAGACAAAGGATTCGATTCTACAAAAGAAGTCCTAATTGTCCATTTATTGAAGATATTTTCAAGTACATACCTACCCTGAAAATTTTAGAAATATCTTAGAATATCGGAACATCATATTTCAGTATCTATTGGAAAATGACATAAATATGAGAGAAGTTCTAGCGGACAAACTGAAACTGCAAAAAACGCTTCGATATTTAGCTGTTTGAGACTATTTTAAAAGTTTGAAATATTTATTTACAGTTACCCCTTACTCTTCTCACGGGTACCTCCTCCATAAAAAAAACAAAGAGAATTTGCGATTCTTAGTTGACTAGAGGTGTGGTTTACGAATGCGTGGCGCACGTTCGTGATTCACAACCGCATGAAGTCCGCGTAAATAGTCGTTATCAATTCCGAAAATCGATCAGTTCAATTTGTTTTTCATATTTTGGATATATCGACCCTCAATAAAGGGCGATAACATATCGGTCTGAACCAATAGTGATGTTGGTGATTAAATATAACTAATCCGTTCCCAGAAATATTTCCTCATCCTTTTCATAAAAATGAGATTTATAAACGATAATTTCGAAACCTTTTCAGTAGGATTTCCCCGAAAATAATACACTATTGCACTCTATGCAAAGTCGACAGTACCGGAAAGTTCTAGACCCGACGATTATCGAAATTTTTTTGATGTATGATATATAAAGTATATATATATATATATATATATATATATATATATATATATATATATATATATATATATGAAAAAAAATTAGAGAACTGAACACTAAAAAATGTGGAGACAAGGATATATATATATATATATATATATATATATATATATATATATATATTTAACAAAGATCATAACATAGATATTACATACTCTCATTCTATATATTTCATGCAAATTTTTATTGCACCTAAGTGTTTTAATACTTGTATGTGCATACAGTCTAAAATAAAATTAACACAAATGAAATGTAGGATGAAAAAAATGAGAGAACTGAACACTGAAAAATGTGAAGACAAGAATAAATAAATAAATATATATATATATATATACATATACATATATATATATATATATATATATATATATATATATATATATATATATATATATATATATATATATATATATATATATATATATATATATATATATATATATATATATATATATATATATATATATATATATATATATATATATATATATATATATATATATCTCTATATATCTAATATATAAAATTCTCGTGTCGCGGTGTTAGAAGCTAAACTCCACGGAAATGGCTCGGCCGAATCTCATGAAATTTTGTGTGCATATCGGGTAGGTCTGAGAATCGGCTAACATCTATTTTTCAGCCCCCTAAATGTTAAGGGTGGTCCACCTCTCAATTTAATTTTTTTATTTTTCAGACGAAATTTTGTGTTCTATTTTTTTTATGATACAACATTCAAAAATACATACAACCCTTAATTTTCACCCTTCTACGATCATTCCCTATTTTTTATTTGTTAAACTCCTTCGAAATGGCCCGACCGATTCTTATGAAATTTTGTGTGCATATCGAGTAGATCTGAGAATCGGCCAACATCTATTTTTCATCCCCCTGAATGTTGAGGGTGGTCCACCCCTAATTTAATTTTTTTATTTTTCAGACACAAATTTCTGTTCTATATTTTTATGATACAGCATTCAAAAATACACACAAGCCTAAATTTGCACACCTCTACGATCAACCCCTAATTTTCATTTGTTAAACTCCGAAATGGCTCGACCGATTCTCATGCTCATGAAATTTTGTGTGCATAAAGGGTAGGTCTGAGAATCGGCCAACATCTATTTTTCATCGCCCTAAATATTAAGGATAGTCCACCCCTTGATTTTTTTTTAGTTGTTAATTTTTTTCATGATACAGCATTCTAAAATACATACAACCCTAAATTTTCACCCCTCTACGATCAATCCCTATTTTTTATTTGTTGATTATAAACTTCAATTTTTTTGGCAAGATTTTTATTTTTATTTTGTCAAGAATAAAAAAATTCATATAACTCTCAATTTTTTACCTTCTACGGTCAACCCCTATTTTTCCGTCGCGATTTTCATTCTTTTAAATTTTATCCACAGATCCGCAATAGGGTTGCATGTTGGCAATCGAAAATAACAATAGTCTGTCTGACAATAGGTCGTAATATATTTTTCATACCCCTACGTGATTAGAGTAGTTCACCACAAAAATTTTTATAAATTTTTTGGATAAAATTTTGATTTTTATTTTTTTATGATGTTGCATTAAAAAATACAAACAACTCTAAATTTTCCCCCTTCTATCAACAACCCATATTTTTTAATAGCCATTTTTATAATTTAAACAACGTTTGCCGGGTCAGATAAATTGATAGATAGTTAGATAGATAGTGATACATCGGCAGATAGATGAATACATAAAAATAATTTATATGGCAGAACAACGTTTGCCAGGTCAGATAGATTGATAGATAGATATGTAGATAGACAGATAGATAGATAGAACGATAGATAGAATAATTTATATGGCAGAACTCAGAACAACGTCCGCTGGGTCAGCTAGTATATATATATATATATATATATATATATATATATATATATATATATATATATATATATATATATATATATATATATATATATAAAACGGACAACTTAAAGACGTCTCGTGCTATCTGGGTTTTTAAATTCAAATTTTAGGAGTAACAGCTCTCTTCTCAAAAAATAAGAGTGAGGTGCGAGAGTAGATTTAAAATCTTATTCATTTCTTTTGGACCACGATTTTTGAGGTTTTTTATGATGTCTGATACACACACAAATACATATGTATATATGTACATACATACATATATATATATATATATATATATATATATATATATTATATATATATATATATATATATATATATATATATATATATATATATATATATATATATATATGTATATATGTATACATACATATATATATATATATATATAGATATATATCTATATTATATATATATATATATATATATATATAATTATATGTATATATATATATATATATATATATATATATAATTATATGTATATATATTATATATATATATATATATATATATGTATATATATATATATATGTATGTATACATATATACATATGTATGTGTGTGTGTGTATCAGACATCATAAAAAACCTCAAAAATCCTGGTCCAAAAGAAATGAAACAGATTTTAAAACTACTCTCGCACCTCACTCTTATTTTTTGAGAAGAGAGCTGTTACTCCTAAAATTTGAATTTAAAAACCCAGATAGCACGAGACGTCTTTAAGATGTCCGTTTTATACCCTATCTTAGTCTGAACGTCTTAGTCCCTGAATAAGACGTCTTAAAGATGTTCTTAAGACGTTTTAAAGATATCTGATATATGTATATATATATATATGAAAAAAAAAATAGAGAACTGAACACTAAAAAATGTGAAGACAAGGATATATATATATATATATATATATATATATATATATATATATATATATATATATATATATATATATATATATATATATATATATATATTTCCAAAGATCATAACATAGATATTACATACTCTCATTCTATACATTTCATGCAAATTTTTATTGCACCTAAGTGTTTTAATACTTGTATGTGCATACAGTCTAAAATAAAATTAACACAAATGAAATGGATGAAAAAAATGAGAGAACTGAACACTGAAAAATGTGAAGACAAGAATATATATATATATATATATATATATATATATATATATATATATATATATATATATGTTATATCGTATGTTTTCTCGGATGGTGGAATGAATCAGAGAAAGATTCCGGGGTTCAATCCGATTTCGGTAGGTTTGTTGGCGCTGAGAAGCCTCGTTTGTTTCTCGACGTTTCGCCAAAATCTCATTTGGCATTTTCAAGTGCTGCTGTACGTCTGGTGACTCGACGGCAACTACTCGAGTCACCAGACGTACAGCAGCACTTGAAAATGCCAAATGAGATTTTGGCGAAACGTCGTGAAACGAACGGTGCTTCTCAGCGCCAACAAAACTTCCGAAATCGGATTGAACCCCGGAATCTTTCTCTGCTACTTTCCACCATCCGAGAAAACATACGATATAACATATATATATATATATATATATATATATATATATATATATATATATATATATATATATATATATATATATATATATATATATATATATATATATATATATATATATATATATATATATTATATATGTATACATATATACATATGTATGTGTGTGTGTATCAAACATCATAAAAAACCTCAAAAATTCTGGTCCAAAAGAAATGAAACAGATTTTAAAACCACTCTCGCACCTCACTCTTATTTTTTGAGAAGAGAACTGTTACTCCTAAAATTAGAATTTAAAAAAGACATTAAAAAGGTAGGAATTTCGAAAGAGAAGATTTTCTCTGCAAAGACTATCAGAAACATATCAGTATTGATGACATTTTTATAAAATAAAGTTAATCGCTAAACAATTCAATAGTAATAACTAACAAAGAAAAAGTATGCTTTAACTTAACTAAAATAGTTAATTTAGTTATATGAACTGTGAGTATTTTTTTAAATATTTTCAATTTAAAGAAATATATTCTCCAAATTCATTCCATTTTCAATATCAAATCAAAACAAAAAGTTAATTATTTACAATTATATAAAGGAAACACAAATAGATCAAATTACCCTATTATACGTAATTAGAATATTCTGACAAAAAAACATCTAAGACAAGAGTTTATTCTTTTTCATATTGAGTTCTTTCCCAGATTTTATTTAAATTGGTTTAAATATCCAATAATTCAATGTATATTCTTTATGGACTAAGGCAATTATTCAAAATAATATGAATGTGCTCTGATATCAGAAACAATGAACCTGCCATATCTTCAATTTCTTAGAATAGGTATATATTATGACCATTATCTATGGTTTGATAGCAGTCATGAAAAAAGTATCAAAATGTATGAAATTACTAATGCATCAAAATTTGTAATATTTTAAATTAATCAAATATAAAAATAATAAATTTGTTTATTTCTAAATTATGAACTATGAGACCCCAAATTTAAATTGCACGGAAAACTTAGTTTCTTTCAATAAATAGATATTGAAACATAAATGTATTTGAAAATAATTCTCAAATTAGTAAAATTTAATCTGAACAATTTAGTAAAAACAATAATTTCTGAAATCATTATAAATAATTCAAATAAAGTAAAATTTTTCATTAGTGTAATTGAATGAATAACAAGTATGTTATTATGCTACATAAGCAAAATGTTTACCTTGTGCAACATGTTCCTCAATAGCTTGATACTTCAAGTCTACAATTATATAAAGGAAACACAAATAGATCAAATTACCCTATTATACGTAATTAGAATATTCTGACAAAAAAACATCTAAGACAAGAGTTTATTCTTTTTCATATTGAGTTCTTTCCCAGATTTTATTTAAATTGGTTTAAATATCCAATAATTCAATGTATATTCTTTATGGACTAAGGCAATTATTCAAAATAATATGAATGTGCTCTGATATCAGAAACAATGAACCTGCCATATCTTCAATTTCTTAGAATAGGTATATATTATGACCATTATCTATGGTTTGATAGCAGTCATGAAAAAAGTATCAAAATGTATGAAATTACTAATGCATCAAAATTTGTAATATTTTAAATTAATCAAATATAAAAATAATAAATTTGTTTATTTCTAAATTATGAACTATGAGACCCCAAATTTAAATTGCACGGAAAACTTAGTTTCTTTCAATAAATAGATATTGAAACATAAATGTATTTGAAAATAATTCTCAAATTAGTAAAATTTAATCTGAACAATTTAGTAAAAACAATAATTTCTGAAATCATTATAAATAATTCAAATAAAGTAAAATTTTTCATTAGTGTAATTGAATGAATAACAAGTATGTTATTATGCTACATAAGCAAAATGTTTACCTTGTGCAACATGTTCCTCAATAGCTTGATACTTCAAGTCTTTAAAAACTTGAACATCAAAGCCCAGGCCTTCCAAACACTTTTTCAAATTGCTACAATCTTCTGATGTTCCAGCTCTAGCCTTCAGACCAGCAACTTCAAAATGTTCGTGGTTGAAAATCAAAGCCATACCTCGATTTTTATGATTCATATTATAAAAAACTGCATCTCTTTCCACTGGCATAGGTGCATATATTTCTCCATAAGCCACTCTAAAAGAAAAGTTTCAAGGAATATTTTTCTATTCAAACGTTTCATTGCATTAAATTTTGGTTACCGAAGTTTTAACAATAAATCCATAATTCGGTAAATTCTAATGAACAGTCATAATCTGCTATTAAATTTAGTTTAAATTAAAAAATCATTATAAATTCACTCACGGTGCACTTCCAAAGGCATCTCCTTGATCATTACTACAATTTTCAGTCAAAACGCCTGCATCTTTAATATCAAATGCCTTTTCAACCTCTATAGTTTCGGATGTAGCAGAACCTATAGTATCCACTCCATTCCCGTTGGAACAAGCCATTACCTTAGCTATAATAAGGAACAAAGAAATTTGAACCTCTAATTAATGGTTAAGGTGTAAAGGACTAGGTTTCTAATCACGTTTATAATTATCACTTGTTGCTTTGTTCTTATTATGCTTATCTACATAATATAGATGCTAGCTCGATTATCACATTTCTTCAACTATGGTACGATTAAGATATGACCATAAGCTTCTTATTTATTTATTTTCAATTATTAGGATTATCGCAATCTCAACGACGATAAGCAACTTCAACTTCCTATTGTTTGGGGTAATCATATTTTTCAAACAGATGATAAGACTAGAAGCTTCAAAACTTTTTCTCCTTTTATGGCGACAATCAAAAAGCTTTGCAGCCAGACATAGGTACTGACAGAAAAATGAGTAAGTATAGAGAAATGTATAGTATATACATTATTTGAGGAAACAACAGATGTATATATATATATTGGTTTGCTAGGTTCTTTTATTTAGAACTGCTGTCTATGATGTCCATAACTAGTAAATTTCGAAATATTCTACAGTGCTGTGCTGATATACTATCTGAAATGTTAATTCAAGAATGGGTAATAATGGGTATTAACTAATCGGATTCATTAATCCAGGAACGATATTATTTACCCGAAGTTTCATAGAGGCATGTTAAAGTGCCGTTTGCTGGTTAAGTAGAAGACCTGAAGCTTTATGTTTGAAAATTTACATAGTTCTAATGAATTTAAGTTTTGAGATTTATTTTCTGTATGTAAAACTATTGAAAAGATTAATTAGATGCAACAATATCAAACATTGACAATAACGAAGTTATTCGAAGTAAATCTACACATCCATAATCCCGTAAAATGCATGCTTTCAATTCTTTAATTCATAAATTGATTATTATCCCCTTATCTGAAGAAAACTTCAACAATGAACTTGACTATATCAAACAAATAGTCCACAACAATGAATACAAATGAGATATGCGTCTCAATATTCAATAAAATAATAGAAGAAGCATTCTTATAAAAAAGCAAATAACTCACAATATAGCCCACAAATCATACTGATAACATCAAAAAATATAAAACTCTTACATATTCTTGTAAATTAAGGAAAGAAGATTCCAAAATACTTTTGAGGGTCTTTAAAATCAACAATTCCTTAAGTACAATTATTGAAAACAATAAACAAAAACAGATAAAAATAATGAGTGAGGAGTTTATAAACTTGAATGCCCTAAATTTCATATTTGTCAGAGCGGTAGAGCTTTTTATAATAGAATCAAAGAACATGAGATAAGTTATATTAATAATAAGAACGACTTCCCTTATACAAAGCTCATGATTTCAACCCTAATAAGTTTTACATACTGGGATATTCAATTTATAATAATCTTTGAAAATTAAAAATTCAGATCTTTCACTTAACGAGCAAATCGCAATTCGTATTTCACTTCATTAAACCATAACGTAAAATAATTTATGTCACTAATTAATGCCCATTGTTGAATGAACATTATTTTGTAACTCAATCTGATGAAGATACTGTATATCGAAACAATAGTCATAGTATATATGAATATAGTGAAAATTAAGTTTTATTAAACGTGTTTTATTTCTTAATATGAATTTCTATGAAGTAGAGAATACTTTGATTCAAAATATATCTTTTAAACTGGCTGAAGGTGTTCCTTCTCCAAACTCAAGCTTCCCTCATACATAGCGGAGATAGGGACGTTCCGATACTAGTAAATACGAGTAAGTATTCGATACTTTTGTTTCGATACCAACTACTTTTATAGCGTTCTCCATTGGTAGAACCAGTGCGCACTGAGTGCAATTTTTATGATCCATTGGTAAGCTTAGTGTGAGGGTTCTTGATCCATTGGGAAACTAGGGCAATAGAAATTGAACTGAGTGCATGTTTTTTGGCACGAGGTACGAGAGCTCGTGCCGGGGTCAGTGCAGTTATTTGATTTGAATGAATAACAGAATACTTAATATTGAGAACTTTAAATTAATAATTTTATAAAGTTTTACCATGATCTAATAAAAAATTATTCCTGTACTGCTTCGTGACGGTTAAATATAATGGAATATACATTTTGTTGTGTGAAAATAATCCAGAAAATTGTTATTGAATGATTTAAACTTTATATAGTTACTTGAACCAATTTTTAGAGAATAAATGTATGTACTTCAAGAGTTATAATATTAATTAGTTGTTTTGCCAGTTTTTTCAGCTAACATATAATAATA
This sequence comes from Cynegetis impunctata, assembly GCA_030704885.1. NCBI lineage: Eukaryota > Metazoa > Arthropoda > Insecta > Coleoptera > Coccinellidae > Cynegetis > Cynegetis impunctata. Next base: position 90,938 of record JARQZK010005096.1, on the reverse strand, counting down.
GTTAATTTCATCACCTTATAGGAAATATATTGCATTTTATAATTACTTATATAAGTTTTACAGATCAAAATTAGAAAAAAATCTTAATCAGTGAATCAATACACTTTATACAAGGTAGGTTACCTTAGCATACAACCTACCTGTCAAAACCTTCCATTCTATAAATATTTGGTAGAGGTTCTTTCAATGAAACCATACCATTATTTATTCAACCAATAATGTAAGAACAGGTAAATTCATCGTAATCTGTAATCAAAGCACACTCTCTCGAGAAGCTTAAATAAAAATACTCAGTTGTCAACTTAAAAAGCGTATCCCAGTCATCAATAGGGACACAAAGGGTTAAATTCATTATTAATTTCAAATTGAAGGTTTATTGCTTGGGTAATTTTTTTACATTTCATAAACAAAGAAAAACTAACATAACCTCAAAAAACAAACAGCTGTAGTGTTACCGAAACCCGAAACGGAATTTATAAAATTTGTGATCCATTGGGACTGCCCTAGGGCAGTTTTGTGACAGAACTAATCGAGTTTCAGTGCCGCACCAGTTTTACCAATGGAGAACGCTATTAGTATCGAATCAATCTTGCGATACTTACTCGGTATCGAAACGAAAGTACTCGGTATCGAATCGAATCAGTGAGACTCGGACTGAATGGAACGAATGTTACTTTTTTACCATTTCTGAACGCATTTTCTTTGTGATCAAAAGCTGTTCCGCTGGATCCTGTGCTGAAGTTATATTACAATCACTTACTTTCTCTCACTCGCATGTAGGGCCCCGCTCGAGAAAAAAGAGGTTTTCTCTGTTTCCGTCGGAGTCACGCACCAGCGCTGCTAGAGAAAAAATCTCTATGTTCAGAATCGGGTCCGAACTATCGATACTTACTCATATCGATAAATTTTAGACTTTTTTTAGTAATTATTTCTAAAAATGACAAAATAGAATTCATATGATACATACATTTTATATTAAAAAAAAAATTTTTTCTAATTTAAAATTCATGAATTCGATGCTTTCTTGCACTCGGAGGTTAGGATAGTGAGGTTAGAATAAGACAGGTTTGTTTAATTTTTTGAAAAAAAAAGTGAGAAAGCGGCAAAATCTCAATTCATATTCTGCTTCTTAAGGTCAAAATTAGTAAGTAACAAAAATGTTATGAATTTTTTCAATTTTTTTAATTTTTCGAAATAATTACCAAAAAATATCTAAAATGTATCGATATGAGTAAGTATCGATACTTTGGAGGTACTCATATGGGTAGTATCGAAAAATGATTCGAGTACTACTTATATGATTATGAGTAGGTATCGATACATTGTATGTATCGGAACGTCCCTAAGCGGAGAAGGATGAGCATCCGGAGCATCTGCCTATTTACTCTTTTGTAACAAAATACATTGCGGAACTAATCGATGGTAGTACTCTAATCGGAGTGCAAAGTGCAAATCGAGTTCTCGTTCACGAAATCGGCAAATAGAAGACAAAGTCTGTGATCTGACATCCGGCGTTAGTAACAACTTCTGTGTCTGTGAAATTGAATGTTTGAATGCAGTCAACGGTTAACCGAAATATAAGTAAACACTAAACAGTGAAGTAAAAGTAAAGCGTTCGAATATGGATTCTTTTACTGAGAACATTTTAACACGTGCAAGGGAAAGACAGAAGACTTTGAAAAACTATAGTGTTAATGAGAAAATTGAAGTATCAGCTGATAGATCTAATTGTGAAGAAATAGTGACTTCAACTGATGAAAAGACAAAGTCATCAAATAATGATAATGTTTTGACTAAAAAAACAAAACATAACTCATCAGTGCAAAATTTGCAGTCGCCTAAAAGAATATATGAAGGTACTTTATCTAGTTTGCCAAACACTAATACTCTGAATATTCAAGAAGGTAATTTGAGTATGGAAATCAAACTTACATCTTCTGATAGTATTACAGTTCAAGTTGAAGTTGAAAAAGAATCTTCTGACCAAGAGAATTTAGAAGAGAAAGAATTTGGACTTCGGAAGAGTGCAAAAGACCGATTGAATAGATTAGGTAGGTTGTATGGAGGAGATGAAGCTGAACTATCATCTCCAATACACAGGTCAGAAGAAATGTTCTTATCAGAATGTTCTGAGAAAAAAATTGTTGGAAAAGGATTAAGACGTTTAGCTAATTTGGCCCAAGAGATCAATCACTGGGAGGATGATATAAAGCCCAAAAATAGAAGAGATGAACCAAAAACTAAAACAATTGCAAATCAGTGTCACAACCTACCTAAAGAACTAGATGAAGTTAATGGAGTAAAATGTATTGCTAGTACAAAAAAGGTGGCTTTTAGTAAGCAAAATGAACATACAGAAATTAAATCAATACCTGAAGTTAATAAACTTGATAAATCAGTATTGGATACCCTGGAATCACAGGGGTTTCAAAGAGTGTCCGAACTTAGAGATGGAAAGTTGACATATGATTTTACCAATAGAGAAGTGGACAGAAAAGGAGAAACTACAAATAATAAAAATGTAAAGAGGAAGGAATTGAAAGAAAATCTAAGTCCTAAAAAATTTCAGCACAAACAGCATGTCCAATGTGGTATAAAATCGTCAATTGCTAATAAAGCTGCAAGATTTGAATCAACTAATTCAAAAAATGCATTACAAGATCCATCATTACTATCAATATCTGAGAAAAAAGCTCTGTTTGAAAAAAATTCAAATGAACCATTGATTCCTAAGGCTCCATTTGGTACAAGTATACCATATAATGATGGAAAGTTTAGCCATAACTTAGGAAACACTTCAAAAAATGTAGAACCAATTAAATTAGTTAAAAAAAACGAAAATGTACAACCAGTGGAAATAAGTTCTCCTAGAGATTCGGGGCCAACTGACAACCGTGTGGATGTCACATGTTCAAAAAGAATAGATCCAACCGCAAACTCTAAACCCATTGAGAAGCCATATGAAAGAAGAACTTCTGCAGTAAATAAAGAACTAGAAAATATTCCTGAAATTGAAGAGGAAGATGATACAGTGAACAGTTGTAAGCATGAAGTATCATCTAGTTCATTAAAGTCTGAAGAAAAAGGTTCCCTGCTCCATAAGAACGGCATGAAACGACACTCGGTAAGTCCAAAAGTGGCAGCAGTTTTAAAAGATGTAAAAAAAGTTAAAGTATCTCCAGCAAAACCTGGACAGCTTTACCCCAATTTATCAGACGTGGAAACAGAAAATGAATATCAAACCCAATCTCCTTCTCCAAATAACAGTATGGAAAGTGACTCAGGTGATGATATGAACACCAGTTTTGGTAGAGAAATAATGGATGCTGTGTGTAGGAATCAAACTCCCCAGAAAAGAGCTTCTTGCAGTGAAACACCAAGTGATATATCTGACATTTTAGATGATATGGATGATTATTTAAATGAATCTCTTACCTACGATGATGAAAAAAAAAGTTTGGGGCCTACTCCTCCCAAGCAAACATGTATAGAGGATCATACACGCCCTTCTAATTCATTCAATTATAAAAGAATATCACCAAGTGTATCTAGTAATTTCAAATCTCCATTAACGTATAGTAACAAAAATCCTGAAAAATCTGAAAATTTGCTTCGTGTTGTTGATGGAGAAAATATGTTACCATTAACTCATACCGTTAGTTTTTATAGGAAGCAAACATCCACTTCCACGATGACGACTCCTACAAAACAAGTTATTCACAATGATGAAATATGCCCTAAAGAAGATGATAGTGCCATAATCCTAGGAAAAATAAAAAACCTACAAGATGAAATTAACAAGCAGCAGCTGATTATTGCTCAGACTAGCCAAGCATTAAATTTGTGCAATAGTACTCTAGAATTCATGGGTTCAACGGAACAAGTAGAAGCTGAGAGAGTTCTTCTATTATCTACTCAACGTAGGCAAGCTATGTTAAATGAAATTCAAAGGCTGAAGGTAGAAGGAACACTGAGACCTCAGAGCCGACATGCAAAAGATTTACCTCTGGAAAAAGGAACTTTAACTATTTCTAACATCAGCTTGCCTTTGAAAAAGGAATATGTGAGGGCTTTGGCTGCTGCTGGTGGCAAAGGCCACCATGTAACATGTTTGGTTAAGTGTGGGGAAGAAGTAGTTTGTTCTAAACTTATATCAACAGTTGCATCAGACATGAAAAACCCATGCTATGAACTCTCAATTCCTGGAGCTCTAACTCTGAATAATATATATAGTGATTTTGCTATAACCTTAGAAATATATTGTCTTCAAGCCCAAGAGGAATTTTTGTCTCATGATGCCAAATATCACATAAAGAAAGATTCAAAACTAACACCAAAGAAGTCCAAGCAAAATCCTTTGCTGTCCAGGCCTGTCAAGGAATCTCCGGCTGGACCAATGGCGGTAAGGTCACCTTCTTTTGCTCTTATGGGTTATGTGGTTCTTTCCATACATCAAATGAACAAAAAAACATGGAAGCTGAATAATACTCCCACAATGAGTCCTCTTGAAGGAAGTGTTGAAATGATTGTTTCTTGTGCACTGACAGCTAGTGTTGAGCATCGTGGATTCTTGACAATGTTTGGAGATATCTCCGGTTTCGGTGCATGGCATAGAAGATGGTTTGTTCTGAGAGATAACACCTTAAGCTACTGGAAATATCCTGACGATGAGAAAAAAATTCCACCAATAGACAGCATTGATTTGAAGAATTGTATAAACAAAGAAGTGGGACCAGTGAGCAGGGAGATTTGTGCAAGACTGCATACATTTTTGCTAGAAACGGTGAGAAAACCTTTTCCAGAGGATAAGGACTCTTTAATAACCATTTGTAAAAAAGATAAAACTATTATCAGACACTTGCTCTCCGCTGATGTAAAAGAAGAGAGAATATTATGGTGTATGAAGTTGAATTCTGCACTAACAGGTTTAAAACTATGGGGAACTAACACTTAATACACACCTAAAATAATATTTAATAATCTACTTGATATATAATCGATATAGATATATATATATATATATATATATATATATATATATATATATATATATATATATATATATATATATATATATATTCCTTTATGAAAGGTGAACTGCAACAATTATAAAATAATCTTGCTAGACTGAAGAAATATAATTTTTATAACTTTATCACATGCTTGAAAAAATTGTAGGTGTTGGATTAAAGCTTTGTAAAATATTACAATTGCGATAGTTTTATCTATATTCTATATAAGGTTAACTCTGCCTCTATTTGATATATTCACAATAATATCTGTAATTCTGCAAACATATTGTATATGATAATTTTGAAAATGTATGATAAACATGGTTTGTTGAATTTTAATGTATTTTATATTAAGTACTAATATATATGTATGTATAAGAGAAATTTTGGATTTTATTATTCAACTCTGCATCCGATTTGAGATAGTTGCCTCATTTCCTAAGTTTGAACTGAGCATTTCAGTGAAATATTACAATTTTTAATAACTGAGATTTAATTTTTGCTCATTAATTGGTGAGACATGATACAAAAATAAAAAGCAATTCGCTTGATGTTTTACTGTTTAAAATGAAGTTTTTTATATAATCCTTATTACAATTACTCAAAATACAATTTTGCTTATGTTCTCATTACAGGTTCCTTTAAATTAAAAGAATAGTCTTGTATTTATCGGTGTGAAACTTTTTCTCTGAAAAAATGGCAAATATTACCTCACATGCTAATTATACTGAAGATTAATGTTTTGGTAATTAGATGAAAAAAAAGTCGGGATTGCGGTAGATTTGAAAACGAAAAATAAGATTATAATACTAGGGCTTTTAAAAGCAAGAAACAATATGTACATTAGGCTGAAAATCAACGTTTATATTATAAAATTGGTGCTAAAAAGAATGATTATATATCAATCTTACCATTAATGTTAAAAATAAATAATCAGTTATAAATTTCTCTTTTAAAACATCTAATTTTATGTCATCATAGTATTACCTCTCCTATTTAAAAAGGAAAGATACCTACACTTCCTTTGGCTAGTGATATTTTTCTATGCTAAAATAGTATTTTATTATCAGACAAAATAGTTATTTTCCTAACAAGTGCGGAAAGAGATATTTCCGTTACCCGAACGACGCGAAGCGGAGTTCGGGTAAGCAGTTGAGTGCGGGAAATACTCTTTCCGCACGAGTTAGGAACAATATTTTTTCTACAAGCGCTTATACGAGATCGATTTCAACACAACGATTAAATTCGATTTGATATATTCAAATAATTTCATACTAATGACATACTATGTTAATTCACATGTCGTTTCCATAGTAACGTCGTCGGTGGCGTTCGGTGCATAGAGACATATCATTATTCAGTTTATTCTTTAATAAAAGCGTGCGGGAAAAATCCCCGCTATTCCATTACCGCACGCAAACGCGTGCGGGAAAAATCCCCGCTATTCCATTACCGCACGCAAACGCGTGCGGAAATGGAATAGCAGGGGTTTTTTCCGCACTGTTTGGCAATGTGACTCTTTACGAATTGAAATGCGTGCGGGAAAAGGGTTGAAAGCGCACGCTTGTAGAAAAAAATAGTTTCTTAACGACCATTCGATTTCTGGGAACTCCATATAACTACCTACAAGGAATCAGGTATCAGTCGTTACGATTCCTGTATTCGAGATTTTAGGTTTCACCAAAATTTATGGATTAAGTTAGATGCGGCAAAAGTGGCAAAGTTAAGTTGATATACTTTTAGTAGACTGACTCAGTCCTGATTCCTAGTAGGTAGTTATATGGAGTTCCCAGAAATCGAATTGTCGTTAAGAAACTATTTTTTGTCTGATAATAAAATACTATTTTAGCATACAAAAATATCACTAGCCAAAGGAAGTGTAGGTATCTTTCCTTTTTAAATAGGAGAGGTAATACTATGATGATATAATGTTTTAAAAGAGAAACTGACTGACTCAGACTGACTGATAATATTCTGTGATTACTCGCGATGGTGATGATAACATAACCTCAGTATTTAGTATTTACTTTCAAATTAAAACAGCAAAATGGTTATGGTAAACAGGAACATGAATCATTGTGGAACGTAGATTCCACTTTAACTAAAGTCGTTACTGAGAATAATGATCAGTGTTCACTCAAACCCAACTGTGAATCATTCAGAAACACAAAAAAACAATTCCAAGGCTTTCCAATTAACACTGATTATTTCTGCAGAGGGTCGACATATAGTAGGTGAGAATATATGTCTTGACTTTGAAATACAGGTATACTGAATACCATTTTGAGTATCAAGTTATGATATACCCAAATTACTTCTAAGCCCTAATTACTCGAGAAGTTTTATTCATAATAAGAGGTTTTGATGAGGAAATGTGAGACTTTTGATTGCTCTTACAGGATTAACAAATACTTCTTAGTCTTGACTTGAAGTCAAAATTTACAAAATCTCATTAAATCATTAGCTAGATTCCCCAATGTTACCTCATGCATTGTTGAAATACCAATTATTAATAATTTCAGCGGTAAAAGTATGAATTAACACAGCACTATCGTCTGACTTTCGAAATTTGGTTGTGAGGTGTAATCTCTATGTATATCACTTGATCAATAGAAAAAGGAGCTTATCCAATACAACTGTATTGTATTGTAAATATAGTAAATAGTATAGAACGGATGGTAAAATACACATCAACATATTATTTAATACATTTCACTTCTTCTACATTGACACTTTTATATTTAAGCTTTGTCAAAACAAACTTCCATCTTCTAACACTTCCTCAGTGAATGAAGTTTCTCTTCTCAAGTTTAGGAGAAGTTTTCATTAATATATCATTGAAAAAGCCCTTAGTTTTTGATTATGAAGCAATGAATATTATAGTCCTAATTACTTTGAAACCTAAGCCATTTTTATAGTTTTGTCCGATCTGAAATGAGTACTGAAGAGGAAGAGAAAATTGAATATGATTCAACTGACATTTCAAATAACTCTGAACCATTCAACATTGAAAATGCTCAAATTTGGAAAAGGAAAGAGGCAAATCCTCTAGAAGAAATGTAAGTTTAATATAGTGTAATTCTCTAATGTGTGTGCTTTTGGAGTGGTTTCTTAAAATTTTCAAACAAAATAATGCTGATCTTACTTAACTTACTGTTCAAATATTAACATTTATTAAACATTTCAAATGCAAATTATATATATATATATATATATATATATATATATATATATATATATATATATATATATATATATATATATATATATATATATATATATATATATATATATATATATATATATATATATATATATATATATATATATATATATATATATATATATATATATATATATAAAGTTTTACAATTAAACAAATTATATTACAAACTGGTTAAAGTTTGGATTAAAACAGTTCATTTAATTGTTATTCTTATAATATGATAACAAATGAATATATCTTACTTGCAGAATGAACAGTTATCATGTATACCAAAAAAGAGCGAGAATTGATTCTCAAGAAATGTGTCATAAATCTCCTGTGGTAACTGAAAGTGACTTTTATGAAAATTATTCGTTGCAGACTAACTGGGAATTACTGGAATCAGAGACAAAAAAGGATCGTATTGAAAATAAATCTTTGAAATGTGATTTCTGTAACTACAGATCAACTCAACGGTCATATTTGATACAACATATAGAAGCAGTCCACCTGAAACTCAGAACATACAAATGTGAATACTGCGATTTTAGTGCGAGATGGAAAGGAACAATCAGACTGCATACCAAAGCTATACACCTCCAGATCAAGAGTCATAAATGTAAATATTGTAATTACACTACAATAGAAAATGCTTTTCTTAAAAGACACGTGGATTGTGTCCATTTAAAATTGAAAAAATTCAAATGTGATTTATGTGATCACACAACAAGCTTAAAAGCTTCCCTTGATAAACATGTAGCTTTAATTCATACAAGAAAAGGGAAGTATATGAAGAAGAAGATAAAGTTGAAACCGTTAAAGCAACATCAATGCCATTTTTGCGATTTCAGTACAAAACTTCAGAAAAATCTCAAAAGTCATATTAGTCATGTGCATGAGACATCTGGAAATTACAAATGTGAGCAGTGCGAATATACAGCGCCTCGGCCTTCTGCTATAATAAGTCACACAGAGACTGTTCATCTTAAACTGAAGAAGCACCACTGCAAATTTTGTGATTTCAAATCTTCGCGTATATCGAACGTAAAAACTCACATAAAAAGAATGCATTCAGAAAATATAGCAGGTACTTTGGACAAAGTGCAAGAGGTAGTTTGAAACAAAACCTTTATCTCTCAGATATTATTAAAGAGGTACAAATTCGACTAGTTGAAGGGCTGAAAACGTGAGGTGAAAAGAAGATACTCGGTTGTGGTTTATATTTTGATAATAGTTTGTTAAATATTCATATTTCAAGAATATACTGAGAAAACTTTCGAATGATTGGCATCTAGATCATTGCATTTGAAAATATCGCTGATCAAATGGCACTTAATTCTCAGTGAACATCGTTGCCCTATTGGGTTGTTTGTTATCTAACCAAAAGAGTGAATGTTCAGCTTGAAGATGTTTTCTCTAGAGAAATCTTTCAGTTATGAAAGATTAGATTTTGTTGATTATATATTCACAAATTTTCAGATGGAATAAAGTACTATTTGTGACATGCTTTAGTATTTTATTAAAGAAACAATAGAAAAAAATATAATTATTTTCTCATTCCCATCATAACTGTAATTATACCATCTAAATCAAAAGGTGTTGCACCCCAGTGTATAATTTAATAAGTCAATGAACACAGGGTGGTTCTGTTAAGTGAACATTTACAGGTCGATAACGGAGAATTTTTCTAAGTGGGGATGGATATGGCTAACCCACTTGCTCAATTATACCATCATCATAGAATGGATTGATTCAATTATTGGATTTTTTTCTTTTTCTACTCGATAATGGGAAAAAAATCATTATACACAACGGAATTTATAGAATTCAATTAGGATGCTGTCGCCGGAGCTCGACGTTTTACTTGGGTGATTCAATTGAATTGAATACAAATCTTTGTTCGGCAGGCGCTCGCAATTGCTGTATTCGATGTTGGTTGGCTTTGTATTCGAATACCCTATAACTTAACTAGTTAATGTCGGACTTCATCTCCTTTTCGATAGATTCGTGGAAGTATAAATCAACGAACCCCTATTTGTGGTACGCCTATGTCTGCTCCTGGTAACAGTACGCCTATGGCGCGCCGTCTCGGTCTCGAACAGCGTTACCGGAAGGATGGCGATTAAGGCCCTTTCACCGTATATTTTAAACTAAGTTTAATGATAAACCGAGTTTAATAATATACGGTGCAAGATCATATTAATAAATCCGAATCGATCGTCGGAAATTGAATACTACTGCTGATTATATTAGAATTTCAAGAGATTATACGCAAACATAATGCAAGAAACGAATTATTTCGCGCTGGTAGTAAAATGAAATATTCCATAGATTGAGCAAATTAAAACTAACCATTGCTATTTGAATTTATTTTTATGGATAATGAATGTTCTGTAACCTAACCTTTATAACGTCTATGTCTGTGCACCAGTACAGGTCCTTTAATTAACCTCTGTTATATTTGTTTCTTTCTTGAATGAAAATATATTCAAAGCCAAAGGTTTCGTTGAATAATATTAAACTTTTCATATTCAAATGTGTGATACATCTGGAGAGTGTTCTTATTTTTGACAGTTTGGCTTTGTTAACCATAAGAATTTTTAAAAAGCTATTTTGGTCCATGTTTCTACTACCGAGGTCCGAGTGTGTCCGATGTGAAGTCGGGTTGATTTTTCGATAGGGAAAAAATGAGATCTTTGTACTTCGTATAAACTTGAAGAATTTACAGTAATTGTAGTTTAATTACTTACTAGTAAATATATCTGACGACCCAAGTAAATTTCATACTCTTTTATTAATATGTGGTTACTTGTACTAATTTTTAATGAATTAAATTTAACTTAATAAAATTCTCATTAAGAAGAGGATATAATATATTAGTTTATTATTTCTCCCATATACACAACTTTAAAATTATAGGAATTTGGTAATTGCGATCATGAAAACAATATGTTTTGAATGAAACAAGACAAGTTTACTAGCCTGATTTTCCCACTTTTCACTTAAACTTTCCCTTTTCAAGGTCATTAGCTGAAATACCTTGTATTTTGTTAATTCAGATTCATCATTGTGTTTTTTCATACACGTATATGACTCGTTCATCTCAAAGATCCGGTTCTACTATTTTGTATTGTAATAAAGCAATATTTAGTAGTTGTATTCTATTATATTTGTGCTTATCTTTATTTTATTGAAATGAATTGTTCCCAAATAACATTTAAATTAAATTCGGGCAGGGTGATGCCATTAATAGGATGTAAGCAGAATGAAAAATATTAATAAGTTTTTAAAAAACCATTTAACTTTTTTTTTCAGTTGGGACATATTTGATACAAGGCGATCAACTTATTTATCAGGTTCTTGATAATGCTTTGGCGGCTGGATACAGACAAATAGGTATATATAGTCTTCAACTATAACTAGGCAGATTATACAAAATATTTATTTCAGATACTGCTACAGTATATCACAACGAATCTTCTATAGGGCAAGCTTTAAAAAAACTTTTACCTAAATATAATTTGAAGAGAAAAGATATATTTATCACTTCTAAACTTTGTAAGTACAAATCAATTTGAATAGCTTTGTGAATTCTTATTTTGTATTTCTTTGTTTAGCCCCTAGTGATCATGGCGAACGAGCATTCTCAGCCGTTCAAGAATCTCTAAGAAAGTTGGATTGTGAATATTTAGATCTTTATTTGATCCATTGGCCAGGTGCAGGAAGAACACCATTAGATAGTTTGGAAAATCTGAAGCTAAGGTCACAAAGTTGGGCAGCACTGGTCAAAGCTGTTAATACGGGATTAGTAAGGGATATTGGAGTTTCTAACTATACTGTTAAACATTTGAAAGAGTTGTTAGCTAATTGCCATGGTATTAAACCAACAGTAAATCAGGTAATTATGGATATATGTATAGCAATTATGTTCAGCTATGTTGTGTACACTGGGAGCTTGAAGATAAAAAAATTGAAGCATCTAATTGAAGAACTTCAGATATGATCAAGTTCAATTTCTACAATACATGTCTGGATCAGCATTTTAAAGAACTTTTAAATTTGCTTTCTGAATTTTTTAAAATTATTTTACATGAGTGAGAAGGTTTAAAAGCAGTTGAATTAATTTTGATTGAATTCTCGTGGTTTTATTCTAATCAAACTTGTGTAATTTTCAGGTGGAATGGCATCCTAAATTCTATCAGCCTGAACTTTTAGAATTGTGTAGACAGGAAGGAATTTTATTACAAGCCTACTCATCTCTTGGAGGTACCGGCAATTCAGAACTTCTAACAGATCCTGTTGTCGGTCAAGTTGCTACAAAATTAGGAAAAAGCCCAGCACAGGTGAATACTGACTTATGTCATACCAAATATATATATATATATATATATATATATATATATATATATATATATATATATATATATATATATATATATATATATATATATATATATATATAATCAGGGAATCACTTATATTTTCAAGTAATGATTATAAAAGTGAATAACACCAATGCTTGTCAAAAACACCATATGTACACTCAACTTGAGAAGTTTGAAGTGTTTATCTGAATATATTATGAATCTATTTGCAGACTGAAATAATGCTTAATATCAATGATTTTATGGCGAATTCAAATCATACTGCAAGCCGAACCTTTTTTTTTATCTACAAGGTAGATGAAATAACAAACTCTTGAACCGAAATGCTTAATCTGTTACAAATAATATGCACCTGTAGAAAAGTTCATAGCATGGGGAAAGAAATTGAATACTTGTTGCTTATAATACAAATAAAAAATTTAATACTGAATACTTTCTACTACTCGCATGAAATTAGATATCTTATGTATGTTGGGGGATACTCATATACTTTCTTCTGAAATTACCTAGAAGATTTGACTACATGAAAGTAGGTAAGCAGCATTCAAAATATATACATGAATAGAAATCATCTTTCTATAATGGTCAACAATGAAAAAAATCATTAGGTGTTGATGAATATTTTGTAAAAATAAGATTAAATGTGACAAATTTTACATTGGCCAAGCGGGAAGAAATTAGAAACAATGAAAATTTCAAATATATTTAAAAAAAATTAGAATTTTAGTAAGGATTTGGATCTTTGGAGGAGTTAAAAGTTTTTAACCTGATAGCAAAGGAGTGCAACTTTTTTGACATATTTATTTGTAACAGTCATTTGTAGAATTCAATTCATCCCCACATTCAAACTATCCAGTATTTAAACTTGATTCAAATTTTCTTCTCTATCTCATATGAGATAATTGGGAATGAAAAATTAAAGGCAACTTATTTCTTTATATAGAATAAATTTATCTTGTGAACTATTATAATCCCCTGTAATTATTCCTAATAATACATATGTTTCAGATGGTTGTGATAGCATAGCTATTCAGTGTACCCATCCTATGTTTTCATGTAAATATTGTTATCAGAAAAAAATGTTATATTGAACATGGCCCTAAAGACAATATTGTTTTTGTTCAACTAAATTCTGAATAAACTTTGATCTTGGAAAGATCATTGTTTTAAATAGTTTCCATTTGCTGCCGAAGTAATATTTAAATCCTAATATGAATAATTCAGATTGTATTTTCATTTAATTACTTTCAAGCATTGTTAGTTTATTTCATTGTGCCTGCTATTTAATACATAATATATAGCGAAAGCAACTTTGTTCCAGTTGGGTGTTACACGACACCTCTCCTATTTTGAATTATATGTTACATCAGAGAACTTTAGCAGTTATCTGCCAAATAGCATTCTTCCAAATTTTTCCAAAGTGGATGTATTGAATAAAAACAATTTTTTTCACCTAATTTCAAAGGGCTATAACTTGGAGGGAAAAGGGTGTTGAACAAAAAGTTATATGAAAGACCCCCTTAATTTTTGCTAAAGAAGCACCCATTGAAATCTTTCGCATCAATTTAGAAACACCCTGTATATATATATATATATATATATATATATATATATATATATATATATATATATATATATATATATATATATATATATATATATATATTCTTTATCAAAAATTAAGGGGGTCTTTCATATAACTTTTTGTTCTACACCCTTTTCCCTCCAAGTTACAGCCCTTTGAAATTAGGTGAAACAAATTGTTTTTATTCAATACATCCACTTTGGAAAAATTTGGAAGAATGCTATTTGGCAGATAACTGCTGCTAATAAAATGGCAGTTTTTGAGTGTTTTTGTTACCCTTAAATGTAATCACAAGGGGCTGAAAAAAACAACCCCTATAATATTTTGCATCAGAACTTTTTAATGTGCCTATGTTTTCCTTTTTAAAAAATATATTCGAAAAGACAGACTCGATCTGCAACTTTTGTTGAGTTACTTGTCAAAAAATGCAGTTTTATGCATCAAACAGATCCTCTAATTTTTATTTCATTATCTCTGAAAACAAAAAAGTTATAGGGGCGAGCCACCTTCCGTGGACACCCGGTATATATATATATATATATATATATATATATATATATATATATATATATATATATATATATATATATATATATATATATATATATATATATATATATATATATATATAAATATATATATATATATATATATATATATATATATATATATTACTTTGTTTCAGGTTTTATTGCAGTGGGCAGTCCAACAGAATATAGGAATAATACCGAAAGCCCGTTCTGAATCTCGTATCAAAAGTAACATTGATTTGAATTTCGAAATTCCTGAACCTCAAATGTTGCAACTCAATGATCTGAAGTCAAAAGAAAAATTCGCTTGGAATCCAGAAAATATCGCTTAATACTATTAAAAATATAATATCAACACATTTGTAGAATATAAATTAGATTATAAAAAATTATTAACGATGGAGTGTAAAAATAAATATGAAGAAATTGCTAAAATTTCTTTAAACATTTTCAATTCATTGCCAAAAACTGGTAAACCTAAAATTAATGAATGGACAGTGTTATCTTGTATTATCCAGGAAACATATTCTAAGTTTGAAGCTGTTGCACTAGGTACTGGGTCGAAGTGTATAGGAAGAAATAAAATGTCAAATAAAGGGGACATCTTGAATGATTCTCATGCTGAAGTTATTTGTCGTAGATCATTTTTACTTTATTTATATGAACAAATTGAAAATAGTTTAGATGATAAGAATTCCGTTTTCATATATGATCCGATTTCATTGAAGTTCAGTTTGAAACCTGATATCTTATTTCATTTTTTCACCACATTAATGCCATGTGGGGACGCGAATATTTTTCCAAAAAATGAGGAAAACAGTTCTAATGTTGGCGATTCGATAGCAGACACACTAAACGAGCCCCAAACTTCAGATGAGCGATGTCTAGACGAAGGAGGTTCGATGTATAAAAGATTAAAATCCAATAATGGTGATATTTTTCGAACTGGTGCTAAATGTCTCGATTGCGATGAAATTCAAGATCCACAAGGAGAAGGCATTGGATACCACGTGACAGGGGTCGTAAGGACAAAGCCAGGTGAGTTTTGGAGAACTCAAAAGTGATTTCATTTCCTTATATATGCAACTGCCTCATATCAAGATGATTATAGTTGAGAGAATATGTACCCAAGTATAAAATACATAAAACCTTAGACTTAGATTAATTCATTTTATCTTGTTAACAAAAGATTATCAATAGGTGTTTTGAGACTGGTGAGTTTCCAGATAGGCTGAAGTTTGGCAAGGTAATACCAATATATAAAAGGGTGATTTAAACGAGGCTAGTAATTATCGACCTATTACTATTACTCCAGTTCTCTCAAAACCTATAGAAGCTGCACTTAATATAAGAATATCAAAGTTTTTAAATAAAAATAACCTGCTGTCCCAATCGCAATTTGGTTTCAGATGAGAACTATCAACTACTCATGCCATAGATGAACTGGTGCGGCACATTGTGGAGTCCTTTGAGAAGGGGGAGGCAGTCGCTGCTGTATTCTGTGATCTCTCGAAGGCCTGTTAGATAAACTTCCCCTTTATGGGATTAGAGGTAGGGGGGCTGATTTAATTTCCTCATATTTATCAGGTCGTGAACAAGTAGTGGAACATAGGGGTGTGAGGTCGCCGGCTTTGGATGTTACAGCAGGTGTGCCTCAGGGCTCAATTCTGGGGCCACTTCTATTTATAATTTATGTCAATGAACTTGACATAAATGACATAAATGAACGGAGCATATGTGTCCTCTACGTACCATCCAGTATGCCGACGATACTACGCTTTGTGGGACCCATTCTGACCTTGCTTATTTGGAGCGGCAGGCAAAAGCTGCGATAACTAGGGTCGAAGACTTTTTTTACGGCTAATGAACTGAGTCTTAACATAGATAAGACCAATACACTTATGTTCGCATTGAGAGAGCTGGAGGATGGTCAGAAATCCTTACCATTCTTAGGGGTCACCCTTGACACAAGATTGAACTGGAGGGACCACATATCTATTTTGTCTCCAAAGCTTTCCAGTACTCTTTACTTACTACGTAGAATCGCAGAGTATGTTCCTTTTCATGTGTCTAGGGCTGCCTACATGGGACTGTTTCAGTCTAAGATCTCTTACGGACTGCTTTTCTGGGGACAGTCTACAGATTGGGTGCAGATATTTACACTGCAGAAGACAGCCATACGTATTTTGGGTCAAGTAAAGCAAACAGAAAGTTGCAGGCCACTGTTTAAAAAATTTAACATCTTGCCTCTGGCCGCACTTTATGTGTATCAGTGTCTAGTATACGTCAAGTCTAAACAAGCTACCCTCTCTACTGTAAACTCTCGACACGAATATCATACAAGAAATGGGGATGATCTTCTTATTCCTCAACATCGGCTAACCATCACGCATAAAAGCTACATTACTCTGTCTTTGAGACTTTTTAACCATCTATCACCGTATCTAAGAGATTTATTAATGAAAGAGTACAAAATTAAGATTAAATCACTGTTGTTGGACCTATCCCCTTACACTGTTGAGGAGTTTTTAAATTGTCAAATATAGTGTCTATATATTTTTAAATGTGACATCTTGTTTATTATGCAATTTTAAAATATCTTAAGTAAGCAAATTGCTCTTACCAATTTTTATATTGTTACTTTTAATTTAAGGTTTCATCACTTTGTTAAAATATTTGTCAAACTGTTTGTAAACCTTGACGATGCTAAATCATTCCCAATGATAAGTAAGCAAATAAAGAATATTGTATTGTATAGAATAACCAGAGCATATTAAATGTATAATATGGAATTATGGAGTGCTGTGAATATTAATAATATCTTCAAATGGTGAACATTTTGATCAATTTAGATTTTTTTGTAAGGTCATTTATATCAATATTTAATCTTTCTTTATGTCATTTTAAAATATACACAGATACGCTCAGAATAGTTATCGTATTTATTGCAAACGCTAATGACAACTAGATTTCCTAAACCTGGGGTAGTTTTGTGGGGATTTGTATTTGATTGATATATCATTTTTATGTTCATTCACATGAATTTCTATTAGTATATTCTAAAGTTGCTTGGTTGATAGTTACCTCTTGGTTCTAGAATGGATAATTTATTTAGAGTTATTCAAAATGCACGTGTTCTTTATTTCTATACTATACATATAACAGATTTAATAATTTATATTCGGACAATTTCTTGTAACATAAGTAATTTGGAGAATATTAGTTTTTGAATAATGAAACACTTGATAAAAATTCTTCTTCGTCAGATGCCCACTAAATTATCGTAAAATTTTATAGATACAGTCTTAATTACCTCTGGACTTGAAATACTGATAAAATTCAATCTGAACTGATACCTGGAGCTAAATTTAAACAAACTCATGTTCGAAATATCATACACCCTGCCAGTACTGTTTGATCTATTAAATTGGTTTATATACAATTGAATTCTGTTGCTAAACATGTTTTATATACTAATGTTTGTTTTCATTCTCAGGAAGAGGTGATCCAACATTGTCAGTGTCTTGTAGTGATAAACTAGCGAAATGGTGCCACTTAGGAATACAAGGAGCTCTTCTCAGTTTACTATTGAAAGAACCAATTTATATGTCATCTTTCACAGTTACCGGCGATACTCCCTTCTCAGAAGAGTCTCTCCGAAGAGCTTTTCATGAAAGGTTACAAAATGTGAAGATGATTTTTCCATATAAGAAGGCTGAGTTTGAATTTAATCAAACAAAACACTTGGTATTTCCTTTTCAGAAGAATGAAAAAAAGGAAGTTTGTCCAAGTTCAATAAGTTGGTTCAAAAGCGAGAAATTTAAGTAAGTTGATAAGGATTTTCCAATACAATTCACGAAATAAAAGTAATAAATTGATGAAAAGTTTGACATCATTTTGTCAAAAATAAAACTTCATTGCTAATTTCAGAATTTTTTACGATGTTGTCCACCTAGGAATTAAATGGAATTTCAATTTCACTTCTCTAAATCTAAGATTGGATCTTATGTGTTCATTACACATCCTAGATTAGAAAATTAATGGAATTAGCCCTTTGTCTTCATTCCGCCTATTTCTACATTTTATTTAATTTATTGAAACTTGAACATAAATCAAATGAAGGCACAGAACAAATTGTAATTAGTCTAGTTTTAATTTATAGTTCAATAGACTAGGATTATGATTTGTAATGGTCAAGTCACAAAACTTTGAAACCAATCTGCCCCCTCATTGATCAAAAGACTAGCATTTTTATACATTCCTGAGATAAAATTTTTTAGTTTCCTTATAAATTCTTGATAATCCCAAGGAAGTCCAGTGTTATTGAATAGGATTTTTATCATTTAAAAAAAATCATTATTCAATGTCAATATTATATAGCACTAATAATTAGTTATGTTTATAAAATTTTCCATTAAAACGTTTCTTTTTCAGAAAACTTGTTGAAGTTGCTGTAGATGGAAAAAAACAAGGGATTACCAAAAAGAATAGGGGTTCTTCTTCTTCAAGATTGAAATGTTGCAAAATTGAGTTGTTTAAGAGATTCCTTACACTTTATCGCAAAAACGATGATAAGTTCAGTAATTTAACATATTGCCTATGTAAAGAAGAAGCTGTAATGTACCAAAAAAATTGGGAAATTTTAAAGAAAGAATTCCGAGTATGGCCTAAGAAAGAAAGGGCTTTCTCACAGTTCTGTTCAAATGAATCAGAAATCACTTTTCCAGTTGGTCAAGTTACTTTATGAAAAAAGTAAGAACCAAATTTACAAGTGGTAACATTATATTCTTTTTTTGGATTGATTGGGCCGATACTTGGTGTAAATTAATAAACATATTAAAACAATGGTTAAAAATAACAATTTACACTTTTATTATAAGAAATAACGCATGACGCACGTTTCGGTGGAACTTCACCTTCTTCAGATGCTGAATTGTTATTTTTAACCATTGTTTTAATATTTATATTCTTTTACCTGAAAACAATAAATAATTAATATTCTTTCATAATTTGATTTTGTTGTTCTTATTCCTAAGATACAATTGTAATTTTAATAAAAGTCTGAGAATAATTTTTTTTATCGTACCTATATTTTTATTTATAGCACGTAGTTAGTTTTTCGATTTTTGGATTCAATATCGGAAATGAAAATAAAATTTGATTTCATTATTCATATCAAGTTACATATTCTTTAGAACAACTACATAGTACCTATGCAATTTATAAAATAATTCCATGATGAATATATAGTTCCGGGTGAATAGGATTTTAAGATTGTTGATTTCCGAATATCTATACAAGCGTTTGTTCTTCCTGAAAGTTGCTCATATAAATGTGTATTAGGAAATAACTGCCAAAGATTGAGAAGATAGTTTATGAATCTAGTGCTACATTCCTGGGTTTAGTCATTTTAGCCAGCATGATGTATAGGACCGAAACATCGAAAGTAAAAAAACCATAGCTTGGTCCGTTCCTTAAAGTCAACTCAAATGGTTTTAAAAATCATGCAGCTAGCTAATAGTAGAATAGTACTAGACTACTGGATAGTAGTAGTTAACAGGAAAGAGCTTCAACTTTCCTCTAAGCTTCAATCTCTCTTCTTCAGTGATAGATCATAGAGAATAAAAAAACTATTCTTTTTACTTGAACAAACCCTCCTTGCCCTTGCTCCTTGTCCTTCCCTTCGTTAACGTAGCAAAACAAAACTATCTAGTAACTACGTCACGTCATTCGTCAATGCCAGTGTTGCCAGGTCTACCGTTTTTGCGGTAGATCTACCGTTTTCATAGTATTGGCTACCGCTCTACCGCGAAGCTAACAATATCTACCGCTGACCTTAAACTTCCAGTCATACTTTCGCAAATGAATTTGTAGATAATTTTTAGTTAAATTATAACATAAATATAGACAAACATAGGAAATATTCAGTTATACATTACAATCTATTGCTTACATGGGGCGACATCACTATTGCCCTTGCAAAATAATTCAAAACCGAAGCCACGCCCACAAATCTACGACCCAGGATGGTAAACGGGGTATCTGTGCGTTAGAAAGAGACGGATAAACTTGTCACACTTTCAAAGGAATTTTGTTGTCAGGAATGGTTAGCTTCTGATTAGTCGAATTGTCACATTTTCAAGCGTATTTCATGTTGGAAGATATGTTCTTTAAACTTATGTATATTAGCTTCAGCTGTTACAATAAAATTAATTTGGTCTATCGAGATTTTTTAATTTTAATGATTACTTCTTCAGAAGGGGTTAAAAATTATTACACCTTTTTTAAAATTATGTCATTCACATACTTGCGTAACTAGTAAACCACTCATATTTCGCAAATATAGTGATGTTTAAACATTTCATAATATATCTACCGTTTTATTTTTGAATCTACCGCTTTTTTCGTGGCAAGTCTACCGCTCAACATATTCTGGACCTGGCAACACTGGTCAATGCTCTTCTTCCTGTTTTTTTCAAAACATCATAACCTCTACTCTACGAATAAATCTGGAAAAATAAGTGTTAAGGCTCCCAATCGAATTTACATTCAATGAATTACGGCCAACTAGAGTTAAACGGGAATAGATTAATGACTGAATTATATGTAAACAAAAATGAAATTATGATATAAATTTGCTGTACGAATTTAATACGAGGCGAGCAGTCTCGATAGGTATTGATAGATTGATTTCAATTATCTGATTGAAATAAATAACACTCTGGGTGTCTAAATATGTATGAAAGTAGTGCTTTGGATTTCCTTCTGCCAAGCTCTAAAAATTCATTCATTTCATTAGAAGGAAGTGATGAAAGCTTCCATTCAAAGTCTCACTTGGTCTGATTTGTGAAAGATTCCTTAAGATTTGTTATAGTGTATTGGATTTTCTAACTGCAACGTAACAAAGTCTCATTAAATGAGGTGATAAAGTCCCTTTTTTGTATGAGTGACCTGGTTGCAAAGTATTAATGAGATAATGGCAATTGAAATGTGAAACAATAATAAAGAATTACATGAACGCAATGAAATGATTTGTGAAGGTAAAGAAAATATGTATGTGTTAGATACTATTTTAGATGATATTTACATGTTTATCAAAGTTCCTACAGAAGGAAATCACATTATCAGAGTACATACAAAGAAACTAGATAGTTTTGGAGATCTCAGTCTTCCTTTGAGTATAAAAAATTTGTATAATCTTACTAGTGAATCTAGTTATAATAGGGAGCAAAATGATAATTCTGTAAAATCATCATCAGAAGTTGTGAAATGTGGTAACTCTACTGTAGAATTAATAGAGAGAAAACTGAAGGAAGTAAGTCATGGGTGGATTGTTCAATTGAATAAAGCTGAAGTTTCCCATAATAATTTACATATTTATTGGGAACGAAATAAGATTTTTCAAATGGTCACTAAACAGTGCTTCTCTATGGAACAACATTATGGCGCACTTCATAGAGATTTTAAGATTATAGCTGTTGTCAGTGTGGTAAAATTTCAAGAAAAGAACATTAATGAAGTTAGTCTGTCTAATTTAAGAATGTTATTACTAAAGGAAGCTATAGAAAACTTGACAGCATTTCAGATTCATAGTGAAGGAATTGAGAAACGTATTTCTATAACCCTTACTTCTAAGCAAAAGTGTAATGAACATGATGTAAATTGTGGATTCGTAAGTAGTGATAGTGAAGAAATATTTGCTAAAAATTTATTTAAAAAGCGTTCTACTGATATGAGGTTGATGGCAGAACACAAGTATGGAGTAAGAATGAACTGTTCACAAACACGAACTGATTATTTTGAAAAATTAGGAAAAGCTGCTGTTACACTGGAATTATTGCAGAATAAACCTCGAAAAAATATGAAGATAGCTTTCTGCAATCCAAGTTCAGCCAACAAAGATGCATCTTTCGTACTATACAATTGTGCAAGACTGTCAGCTCTACTACGGGACTTCACTGGAAAAGTTAGTAATAAAACATATCCAGAATTGGCTCAACTTGATAGTGTTGATTTTTCACTCCTCAGTCAAGCAGAAGAATGGGAGTTATTTTATGTATATGTAGTTCAATATCCATTACTTATAAAATCATGCATAAAAGATATGGAAAAGGGAATTATCAACTCTCATTTCTTGGTTTCTTTTCTTTGTAACTTGAGTTCTATATTCAGTGTATATTATAGAAGAGTACGTATTCTTGGGGCACCAAGGCCTCATTTAATACCAACATTGCATGCACGAATATATTTACTGAAATCATTACAACATGTTTTCCATAAGACATTGCAATTATTGAACATTGATCCAATAAGTAATATGTAAATAAGTGAAAATATATAGAAATAAAATTATTTTTATGATTAGTTCTTGATAATTTATTACAGCACTCTTGGAGCATTAGTATTGAAAACCTTCCTTTTCTGTCTAAAAGTTCTTTAAACTTTCAGGATAACTTTCAAATTCTTGAAATTTTCGCAAACAATAGCAAGTTAGATAGATATTGCATTTATGCCATAAATGAATCCACTTGTTGGTAACAAAAGTAAACCGATACTGTAGAAAAATACATCAAAACAACAATATGCTATTGGTTGAATGTATCCCACTTGCTGTGTAATTTTGGAAGGTTACTTATGACAAACCGGCAATTCAATTGTGAATACTTCAATGAGCATTCCTTTGAACTTGAAAGAACAATAAATTACGATCCAAATAATAATGAAAATCTTTTAAGCATATTTTTGTATACTGAAGTTACATGAAGCCTTGTATTTAGTCCTAGAAAAGCTTGAAGCAACAACTAATTGGTGCTTGAAAAATAACATTAAGAAATTATTGACATTGGTTTTCATAAAGTTTGAGAATTCCAACTTCGAGTGATAAAAAATAATCATTTTTTTTGAATAAAGATTTGGTAAAAAGAATTTCAATATACTTTAACAAGCCTAGAGTATTAGATCATAGCTCTTACGGCATGAAAGTAATGCTTACTTCCATAAAATCAAAATATATCATTGGTATGAACAAAGAAGTAAATAGAAAATTACATTCTTTCAACATAACTTCAATAAAAAACAATTTATTACAAAACTGTATTTAATAAATGAATGAACAGACAATAATTTCCCTTTAAAAATCAGGGACAAATACTCAACATAAATGATAACAGCTACAGATAATATACCAAAAATTTAATTTGAACACGAACATTTAATAATCTTGAGATTGAGTTTTGGCAGCTTTTCCAGAAGATCCACTGCTACTAGTTCCAGTCTTCTTCGGGAGTAACACTGCTTGAATATTAGGAAGAACACCACCCTGAGCAATAGTTACACCAGACAGCAGTTTGTTCAACTCTTCATCATTTCTTATAGCAAGCTGTAAATGTCTTGGGATAATACGAGTCTTTTTGTTGTCTCTGGCTGCATTTCCCGCCAATTCCAATACTTCAGCCGCTAAATATTCCATAACAGCTGCAAGATAAACAGGGCCACCTGCTCCAACACGTTCAGCATAATTTCCTTTGCGGAGAAGTCGATGGATTCTTCCCACTGGAAATTGAAGTCCGGCACGGCTGGAACGGGTCTTTGACTTTGCTTTAACTTTTCCACCTTTTCCACGACCTGTCATATTGTTAATTGAAGATTATAAAAACGAACTGCACAAATAAGTATTACAACAACCTCGCTTTGCCGGTGCTCAAAGTTAAATGGAGGGAAGATGGAGGAATTAAGCTAAGCCCGTTACGTTATATTCGTAGTGTCAACTAAACGACAGTTGAAAAAAGCGCGAAAAAAAAGAATAACAGATTCTATTTAGCTGCGTTCATAAATGAACGAAATGAATAAAGTATTCCAAGGGTATTGAATTCGAAAAAGATAAATATATTATTATCAACTTGTCTTTAATTGGAAATATAAAATGTGTTCTGTAATTTCTGAACGTTTTAAAGCTTGAATTATTCATCGTAGAATATCGTCCATTTTGAACGTAATCGATGAACTTGCACTGTTCAGAAAATACAATATCAGTTTTGAGTATATATATATATATATATATATATATATATATATATTTTTATATATATATATATATATATATATATATATATATATATATATATATATATATATATATATATATATATATATATATATATATATATATATATATATATGTTCAGATTTTGATTTTCATAAGAAATATAATGTAAATCTGACGATATAGGGAGTTTTCCAACAAGGAAGCACCGTGCAACTCTGTGTCACACTACGGTACGGGTGCTTGTTGGAAAGCCTTTTTGATTTTGATGTGAAACGCCAGAGAGCGCAGCCATCGTTATTTCAAAAGGCAATGGACAAGTGATTTCTGTTTCGATTTATTACGAATTACGTACACCTTCATTTGCCATTTTTGTATCACGTTAAATAATGAAATCTGTGAGTGAAATATTAATATGATATAATACAATGATAATCATCTAATAAATTAATAATTAAAACTACTGCCAACGTTACTGCAATAAATCGACTATAAATGTTGGTTGCACTGAAACAATACACCCTCCAACTCAACTTTTTTTTGTGTTCGTCCGTGAGTTTAGCATATTGCATGTTTTTAGCATTTTTTGGCCTCCCTCTACCTATAATAGAAAATTTTCAATCTGCTATGGATATTAGCACTTGAATCACTTTTCCTAAAGAATAAATGCATAACAAGATAAAGTCTATTGGCATTTCTGAAACCTAACATAATTATCTACTTCATCAATATTCGAAGAAACGATTATTTTTGTTTACGTTTCACGATTAGGGGAATCGCTCAGTCAGCACCCGAAGCGAGTTAGCGACGATTAAGATGATTTTCATTTTACGTTTTTAAGTGAGCACATTTGCATTTTTTGTTTGTGAACATACCACAATTTCAAGGGTCTATTACCTATCAGAAATATGCAAGACAACATTTTCTGACAGTAGAAGTACGGACAAGACAACATGAAGTTGCATAGAACAAAATTTACCTAAATTATATATTTTTTAAATTTTGCTTGAAATCAATTAATTATTGATCAAAATAAATTTCAAATTTTTATAATTGTATCAAAAAACACTTTTAAACTGTTTGGCATTTTTTTAAAGCATATAAATAATTTTATTGGCATTTTTGAGCATTTTTCCCGAGAGTTTTTAGCATATTCCTCAGAAACGAAACGGCAACACTGGTCACTGTGTAGTAGTTGGAACAAGAAGCGAAGAACACCGTGTCGCACTGTGTCGTAGTTGGAAAGTTCCCAGAGTATTTTTCAAGACACATGAGTTTGTTTGTATAGAGATTTTACAATTTCAGAACAATATAGTAGTTTATTGTTCCCTACGTTGGCTCTGTGGTTTCCTAACTAGACAGCAAAATAGTATCTACAATCTACATGGGGACTGCCGAGACCACGGTTTGTAGAATAATATTCTACAAACCGTGTGCCGAGACTAGTTCATAGCCATAGAGATATGTTCATAGCCGAGGCTGCGCTGAAAGTTCACTTGTCAATCTACTTTGCAAACGAGTTGAACATAGAATTTTTCCTTCGATGGTTTGAATTTATTCTGCACATTCTTTTTTTTATGAAGTGAAATTTTCTATAAAACTCGATGAACGATAGATTTGGTGATTATTAATAGCGACGATTAAGACGAATTTCATTTTACGTTTATGCGTAAATAGATGATGTTTTATGATGGTAACGTTCAAGTGAGCATAACTTGCACTTTTTGTTTGTGAACATACCGCAATTTCAAGGGTCTTTTACCTATCAGAAACATGCAAGACAACATTTTCAGACAGTAGAAGTACGGACAACATGAAGTTGCATAGAACAAAATGTACCTAAATTATATATTTTTTAAATTTTGCTTAAAATCAATTAATTAACAATCAAAATGAATTTCAAATTTTTATAATTGTATTAAAAATATTTTTAAACTATTTGGCATTTTTTTTAGCATATTAATAATTTTACTTGGCATTTTTTAGCTTTTTTCCCGAGACATTTTAGCATATTTCTCAGAAACGAAACGGCAACACTGATTATTATTACTAATTATACACAACTATGTGCCAATAATCTCTGTTTGACAAGTACCAAAAGAAAGTTTCTACTAGTGTAGTGCAAAATATCAATATTGCCTACTTCTACTCTAAATATTAAGAATAACTAAGGATATGTAGTATTTTTTTGTCGGAAATATTATCTAATGATTGCCTCAATAGTTTCAGCTGTCTTAATAATTCAAATATTCAGTTTCCATGGGGAAAATCATTTTATTGAAGTAAAGTTTTACTTTACTGCACTCAAAATATTTGCCCTTGCGTAAATTGAGGGAGAAAAATTGAAGATATCTTTATTTTTCCTTATAATTAAGGCTGTAAGATACAGTCTTTGCTTTACATTTTTAGGGATAATAATTAATTTCTTTTTTAACATCAAATAGACTGGTGCGAAGAAAAAGCTTCACATTTCCTTGTTATGTGTTAAAATAAATACTTATTATTTATGTAAAGCTATTTTAGTCATATTGTTTTAGTCAATTCACAATTATTGAACTTCCAGCTCTAGCAAGAATTCTTTATTTTTCAAAAAATTACCTACCTCGTGCGACTCTTACGAGTTGCTAATCCTAATTGTATGCTCGATTCGCCCCTGAAGCAGTGAAGCCCTAGAAAGGGCCATCTTATCTGTATCGCACGATTTTTTCGAGACGAAATACCCCAGGATATATTATGGAGTTTTTGATACTGTTACATCGGACATGGTCTAGATCAGCCAACCATTTTAACGTGTTGAGCTACTTCCATAGTTTTCGGATAAACATTGAGCTCCCTAACCGTGAGCGACGTAAGCCAATTAAAATGAAATAATGCACAGTTGTATTCGACACACATTTAATTTATATTTTAAAGATGTTTTTCGAGCTACCAGACTAGCCTTCACGAGCTACCGGTAGGTCGCGTTCGACGGGTTGGCGACTGGTCTAAATGGAGCCGAAAGGTTACTCGAGTCAGCCCTAGGCTCTAGTGTGAAGAAACATTCTTCTTTCAGGGTTACTTTTCAAGACTCAACTCATAGACTTGTAATTTACCTTATATAAGTAACAATATGTTGCCCGGCAACTCCGCACTTAGAGTACTTTGAATTGCCAAGAAAGAAAACTAAGAGTTAAGAGAAATCAAATGTTGGCCAAGAAACCTTTATTTCGTACATACAATGTCTTCCGAATTTGATAAAAAATTACTGATCTTCTATACGCATAGATGAGAGTTCATGACTACAAGAAACCCAGTCTAATACTTACTGAACGCTATTTGTGATATTGTTTCATTTCTGATGTTAAACATCAAAAAACACCTGGCATGTGGCATTTGGTGGACTTAACTTCATGATTCGTGATTCTAATATCAAGAAGAGAAAAGCGCGCGTTATTCAATTTACTCTAATATCATTCATCGGTGCGGCCAACAGCAGTTTGCGCTTCTGGTGCAGCGGTTTAGCGAGCATCAGCATTTTCATGACGTTTGAAAATATAGTCAAAGAGAAAAGGTAGAAAGAGAAAGAAGAATGATCTGTCTATCGTTCGTTCTGTTGCCGGCCACACACTATCAGGTACACCTCATAGGTACGCCTGAACAGTTACGTCTGTCATGTGTACCTGATAGTGTGTGGCAGGAATAACTGGCTTCTCAGGAGACCGGACAACTGATGAAAATTCGATTAGTTCTGCCTGACAGGCGAGTAAAATTGATGTGAATGTGGCGGTTTCATCAGGTGTACCTGAAAGGTCTCAGTTTTCAACAAACTTTTGGTGTAGAAAGTTAAAATTTTTAGGTTTAAACTCTGATTTATTTTATTACTGTGTTTCTTTTATTTTTTCGTACTTTGTACAGGGCCACACATGTATGAGAAATAATTTGTCCAAGAGATTGTTGTGAAATCCTAGTTGAATATTTGAGACACTCATACGGTTGTCCAGTTGCTATGAATCTTAAAGTAACTGTCAGTCTTTCGTGTGGGGATATAGCTGCTCTCACTTGAGTATCTTTCTTCTTAATCAAGGGAGTTGCAAGTGACAGTAACTCGTTGTACACTGATTCGTTTACGCGCAGGAAATTGTTATAATCAGATGGTTCATGTCTTAATTCATTAAGGTGACTAATATGGATGGACTTATTTTTTAACCATTCCTTACACCATTGTTTGCGTTTCTTTCGTTTGTTTTGACGTTTCACAAAAATTTAAAAAAAAACTTGAGACGTCTCAAGGGACACCCGGATGGAACGAAGTTCCTTTCGATTAATTAGTGAAGAAATTGTAATAAAATTTTATTTTTTTTAAGTTATAATAATATATTTTTTTTATTAACAAATATAATGTAGTATAAACTTAATCAGTAGGCTCAATTTTAGTAATAATTGGCTTGTGGTAACTGAAGTAGGAAACATATGTTTGAGATTCTATTTTATTTAAATGTCTTGAAAAAACTATAAATATTACCCGTTACAACCATGGTAGGCGCAGAACCTACCATCGACAGTTGATAAGGCAGACATTTGAAAGATGCGTCGCCGGTACGAGACCGTGCGATCAGTTTAAAGTTATTCAGAGTCACCAAATGGGACGATGACGAGCGGACCCTCCACCAATGAAGTGACATTTGTTTAAAACGAAAATTAAGCATACTGTTGTTTAAAACTAACTTCATAAAGTAATTATTTGTATTATTCTTCAATACGCAATTGGAACATAGTTTCTAATAATTTAACTTTTCAACAATATTCGTGCAGAACGAACAGATTAATATTGAACTACAATTACAGGTCCCTTAAATTTCCGCCCTGACATTTTACCGCTGACATTTTACCGCAGGAGTACTGTACTACTATGAAAGATCTCTCAACTATTATTCTTTGACTCTACCATTACAGATAACTGGCTTGCTTTCTACGAGAGAGAGAGAGAGAGACAGAGAAACACGCGCACGGCATGCGCGCGCAAAAAGTGTCGTTACAACTTTTGGTCTTAATTTTTTCCGTCTAGCCCCCTTTCGCTACGCGCGATAAGAAACTTCGTTCCAATAAGGAGAGAAAGAGCAGATGATCTCCTGGAGATTCCATGGTGAACTGACATACTTGACAGGTAATCAGGTATACATGAAGAGTGTGTGTGGTCCGCAGGTATCAGGTACACCTGACAGGCGTAACTGTTCACGCGTACTTGATGTGAGTGCGTGGCCGGCATTAGTCTAGAACAGCACTACGGAATGCCATGCAGATTCTATAAAAAACTTTGTGAAATAGTTATTCATAGTATAAATTAAACATATGAAATTACTCTTTCATATTTTTCATAAATTACTAGAAATCCATTAACTTGAAACTGGTCGAAGGAATTTAATAACGATTAAATTTTTCAGAACTAATTTTTCCTTCTTGTTTGTTTTATCGAATTGACCCTTCTCTAAGAAGTCGCAATGAAAAACTATGCGCATTAAACAGATTTTCCACTGAATGTTTATTCATTCGTTGAAATTTCAATTAATCGTGAGGAATTATATATAATTAATGGAAAAAAGATAATATAACAAAATTTATTCATCATACAGTATGAAATAACAAAACAAGTAATTTCGTTAAAATAATCATATAACACTGAACATAGGTAGTGATTATCATTTTGCTAGGCATATCATTTATTTAATTTACCTTAAAATAACATGTTGATCTTGCAGATCGATCATTAAATACAAATATGAAACACGGCAAATAAAAAGTCAAATTCATTCGCTCGAAGTAAATAAATGAAAACAGTCGTGTGTTTGCTTACATAAGATGAATAGGAAAATCTGTGGATTCAACTAAAAGTGCTAAACAACTAAAAATAATACAAAGACTAGTAGATAATGTAGAAAAGCACTGCAGTCACACAAGGCAGCATTAATAATGCTTCAAATTGAGATTAAAATTATAATTAAACGAATTAATTAATTTTGAAGAAATTTTAGTTTTAGACACCCAAGATTTCATGTTGGAAAATGAGTATTAATTACAAATTATTTCACATTAAATTTATATCAACACAAAATGCCGCCTTTCTAAATGAAATCAAAACTAATCCTCATTCGTTCATCTAATCGAAATAAATAACTCATTGGCGTGATTCGCACATATAAATACTTAAATAGTATTAATCGTAGTGAGCAGCCATTCTTTATCACATAAAAGATCGTCGATTTGGAGATTCACTGAGTGATGATTTTTTCTCCTAGTTCGTTGTCTTCAATAACCTTTGATGTACGCTGAAAGGTGATTCTTCTCCTCCTCTGACAGTCCGTTCTTGAGCGTTCGTCTCACTAAGAACAACATTTATATTAAGTAAGTATTATAGAATAAAAATAAATTTTTCAACAAAACGAAACTCCGCCGAAAGAACTATAATGTTAAATATGCCATGCTCAAGCTGTGAAAATGACAAATCTATGTACAACAATTTGAACAGCCATTTTCTGTGTGTATTAATCTGAGAGTTAGTGCCACACTTAACACAAACGTTAATTCAAACAAATTTAATGAAAAAAATCTTATCTATCTATATATTTTGAGAAAAGATCAGAAGCATTTATCTACAAGAAAAGAGTAATTTAATGTATTAATATGTGAAGAAAAAACTTTGAACCCTTTTTGAGT
Organism: Cynegetis impunctata; assembly: GCA_030704885.1. Classification (NCBI taxonomy): domain Eukaryota; kingdom Metazoa; phylum Arthropoda; class Insecta; order Coleoptera; family Coccinellidae; genus Cynegetis; species Cynegetis impunctata. The sequence continues at coordinate 59,489 of JARQZK010005096.1, read as the reverse complement.
ATATTGCGCACAAGGAGAAGTGTGAGATTTAGCATAGTTAAAGTTTTAACAGTAAATAAGTGTAGAAAGATAAAATTTGTATAAAATATGTGTTATATATATTATAAATAGATAAGATTATATAACTCATGTATGAATAAGCCAATAGAATCCGTGAATTTTGCATAACGACGTAGTATAGATAAGTGAATATACCCTTGACGACGTGATATAATCGTTTTGGTGTTTCGCCTCGTGTCAAAATGTATATATATTTTCATATTCTCGGTGTTTTGACGTTTGTCAAAAAAAATTAATATTTTTTATTCGTTATATAATCGTAACGAATACTACTCGAGCAATCGAAAATAATCGATTATACTGACCTCGTCACTCGGCGTATTTTTTTAAAACACCACTCGAGCTGCGCTCTCGTGGTGTTTTCACGTCTCGTGACTCGGTAGTATAATCGATTATTTTCGATGCTCTTGTGATATTATTACTGATTATCTTTTATTATTTTTACAATCTTGCAGCTAATATTGTGACATTTAAAATACAATTCGATATTAAAACAATGGTTAATAATAACAATTTACACATTTATTAAAAGAAATAACGCATGACGCACGTTTCGGTGGAACTTCACCTTCTTCAAATGCTAATGGCAAACTGAAGAAGGTGAAGTTCCACCGAAACGTGTGTCATGCGTTATTTCTTTTAATAAATGTTTAAATTGTTATTATTAACCATTGCTTCAATATGTTTATTAGTTACACCATGTATCGGCCCAATCAATCCAAAATACAATTCGATATTAAACGTAAAAGACGGGATATTGTAGTTTCCAAGGCAGCCTTTTTCAAATTAATTGCAAAGCCTAGACGAGAAGGGCAGCGACAATCGTGGACCGCGTGGAGCTTTACTACAGTTTGGGGGGCACGATGCGATCGGCTAAACAGTTCGCCAGAATGGAGCGTTTGTCAACGCCTTACAAAAATACGCCCCTAAAAGGAGAGATCGAGCGAAATTCACATCGAAAAACGACCATGATGGGTAGTTTTCATGGACGTGCAAGGTAATTTTCGCGATTAACTAGAAATACAGACCCGTATTCAATAATATTTGCAATGATTAGGGGAAGTCCGGGCAAAGTGGACACCTTAACGTTTGATGGACTCTAGGAAGATAACCAATAGAGATATAAATAAAACAGATGTTCAATGAGAATCAACATTTATTTAAGTTTTCAATATAATTAACAAAAATTGTTTAATTGCAGTTCTTTAATTTCAATTGTCAATAATATTGCAACATATGCCGGTATCCACTTTGCCCTATTGGTCGGGTAAAGTGGATAGGACGATAGGGCAAAGTGAACACAAATACTTAGCCTAGTTTCACTAATCAGTGCAGATATCACAAAAAAATAAGCCTATTCCTTCATAAGCCGTGCATTTTTGGTGACTCCATTGCTTACATTTATCAAATTGGATCCAATCATCAACCGGTTTTTTATTTATTTCTATATAGTTCTCCCCGCAATAATAGCATACACACTGTAGAAGTAAAATAACTTTTTTGTCTGTTGTCGGACGTATGTGGCCAACAAAAATTTTTAGCCAATCCAAAAATATTTCTCCATTTATCCATCCCGAAGCTGAACAACTTCCTCGAGTCTCTGGAGGAGAACCATCTAAAAGGCGATCTTGCATCCTTTGCATAAACGGTGGAACGAATGATTCAGAAGCGTTGCAGCAACACACGACTGTCGTAGTTTGTCCACGTTGGGTGCTGGAAATGACTCTAACTTGCTTCTTACCTTTAACTGAAAGAACCTTGGGTGGTTTATTTGTCGAGGTCTGAATGCCAGTTTCTACATTATAGATTCTGGTACCATCAATTTGACACTTCTCAATTTGTTCACCTAACAATTTATAGAACCTTTCTACTTGAGAACGATTGAAGCCTTTAACTCTGCCAATTGATGTTGCTTCTGGAATCCTTAGTGTAATTTGTGGATTTCTCCTCATAAATCCTGCTAACCAATCATCACCAGCTTCTTTATTTTTATACCAACTAGGCGGATAAGTAACATTATTACGTTTCGCGTATTCGAAAACTAATGAAAAAACACTATCCATATCATACAAATACGTCCGAAGGTCTCCCTCTTGTTCATCATTGAAAACTTTACGAAAACGACCAAGCTGAGCAGTCGAGCTACCTTTTTTCCAATGCCTATAAATAGTGGCGTAAGGTAGACCATACTCTTTTGCGGTCGTTTTCACAGGAATCCCAGAATTGCAATCTGCTATTTCTAGCATCATACTGTCCTCACTCCATTCGGCTTGATTCGTCTTCCTCTTGTATTTATATACCATCTAAAAACAAATAAAAAAATTGAATGACCAGTAAACTCATCTAGGGCAAAGCGAATACCGTATCCACTTTGCCCGTGATCACTTTGCCTTACACCTATTCATTTCACTCAATCTAACCTAAAACCAAATGAAGTGACGACAAAGTAACAGAACTCTCAGAATTTAAACTTGAAAATATGCACTTAGAGGATATAATCGTACTAAACAATATGGTTGACTTTTATATGGGTTATTAAAGTATTACGTACCTTGAAAAGTAATAAGAAAACTTCACTATTTCGTTTTTCCGATTTTTCTCTCGAACGGGATGCAACCTTCTGCTAGCTCTATTTGCGCGCGAATGCGGACGGGTTAGGGAGTATAATGACGCGAAGTGCGTGTGTTCCGATATGTTCTTGACGAGAAATGAAGCGTATTCACTTTGCCTGGCCTATCCACTATGCCCGGACTTCCCCTATACTGTATATTCTTTCTTAAAAAAACTAAATGAAATTGAAACTAGTATAAGTATATAATAGTACACGTTTGGACCCCTCAACATAACACTGATTTTACTATTTCTTTTTATCTATTTTTAAGGTAATCACATAATCAGAAGGATTATATATTTCTTAGGAAAATCTACTATTTCATAAAACAAAATTGTATCCTTTCATATTGAAAAAACTTTTGAGTTGAGAGTTGCAAAAACAGGTGAAATATATTTTCACTATCAAGTGGAATTTACACCATTGTACAGAAAGTTCCACAGTGTATTTTGTGGTATGACGTGCAGTGATATGCTGCTGCAATTTTTCTGCTTCAGCAAAAGACAACAATACAGAGATATATCGTATTGAAAATTTTATTATACCTCATAAGTTGCTGTTTACAACATGCTTGATATATAAATTGCACAGAGATAATACGAATGAATTGAAAATAGTTATTTCTTTAGCAAGCAAGCATCACTAGTGCGAACAGAAACAATAATAAGTAGGTATAGACATATATTATAATTTATGTACAGACGAAAGATAACAAGTAAAATATTTGACCCATATATATTTTGATCCCATAATCATATAATGTGATGTGAGAGTGATTAAATATATTTGAATAAGTAGAATGAATTTTCTACATCGAAATGTATGTTTATATTATTTTTAATATATGATTAGTATGCTTTATACACGCACCCACAAGTATATTACTTCTGTGAAGTATTTAGGTTAATTTGAACGCCATATTATCTTGATTTTTGTAAATATGTTTTTCGATCTATTACTTTTTTATTATTATTATTATAAACTATTAATGGAAGTAGTCGAGTGTTTCTGTTACTGCGAATTACGTAAGTATATTATATCAATGTCTATGTTAAAATAAAAAGAATTGTTTGATGCATATCGAAGTATGTCATTCATAGAAATCATAACTAACTTTCCCCTTTTATGAAGTTAAATGCTATAATTTCTAGTTATTTACACTTACAAGGGGGGCAAGGGAGACTTAAAAGTCGAGGACGTAGGCAAAATAATCCTAGACTGGCCAAGAACAATGTCCTCCAAGTTGTGTATAATATATTTTCATTCCAGTTCTCTCAAATTAATATTGAAATATTTTTTAATCGTATATTTTGAGGAATGCAACTGAAATATGTATGACAAATTTACAAATTCCTGGTGTCTGCTTGACTGATTTTCAAACAAATCTTGCCAGTGAGAATTTTTTTAAAATAGGCAAAATGGATGCCCTTGCGGAGGCAGCTTCAGATGTTCCATTACCTACTTCCCTAGGAGGTAAAACGTACTAAAATCCCAAATCAGTTTCATAATGGACTATTTAGAGTAGGGTGTCGAAAAAATTTGTTAACGTTTATTATAACCCTTGTTTGTCAAGAAAATTATCTGAAGAAACTTAAAATCGTAAATTGTTTCTGTTTAAACTTTATTGATTTATTATTCACAGTAGTTACAGTCGACAGAGTTATACTTGTTCACATCTTACAACAGACATTTTGAATATCGCCAGTTCCAGCTATAGCTTCGATCTCAACTAGAGCGTTCATCGGTAATTTTCCAACTTGAAACGTAGATCTTGCTGGAGGACTTTTTTTGAAAAATTCCTCATAAACGCTATTCACTTCCTTGAAATCGTCGATATTGGCGAGAAATATCGTCGTCTTTATAACGTTTTCGTAACAGGTTCCCGCTGCCTTTAAAATATGTCCCATATTATTCAATGCTTGCCTCGCTTGGTCCCCGGCACCGCCTCCGACCAGCTCCATTTTATCTTTATCCAATCCGAGCACTCCGGACAGGTACAGCGTCTTGTTGAATAAAACTGCTTGGTTATACGGACCGACCGGTTTTGGTGCATTATTTGTCTGTATCACTTTTCTAGTCGAAATTTGGGATTCATCCTGTTTTTTGCTACAGCTGCCCATGAAGGTTCTGGCGGAGACGGCGAATTTTATCGGATTACACTTGACGTAATTGTCAAAACTGATCGGCTTCACGTTGACAATCTTACGACCGACTATAGAAATTCCTCTGCCGAAAAAGGTCGTATTGAAAAGTGGTCCCTTCATTACGCAAGCTAACGAATATACATCTAATTGTGAAATGAACTGTTGATGTTTACCCTACTCTTATCAACTGTACATTGAACCTAATTTATCAAAATACGTCGTGAGTTCAAGGTTATGACACTGTCTGTAGTAAATTTGTAATTATTCGGTCAAGGAATCGTGGGAGCACGGAATAAATATGGCGAGTAAGAAACATGTTCACGATTTCAAACTTTGGCGAAAGAACTTGATCTTTTTCCTCTTTAATGACCTTCTCAATTTTTTCCAATCACTATAACTCGTATTTGAAGTGATATGTTTCGCTAAATGACATTTTAGAATGTCGTATGCTGTTGATTAATTCTACTGGAGTCGTTATTATTCAATGTAATATTTCTTTAGATAGAGTGGACTTTATATATTATTCAGAAATAAGAAATATTTGCGCTTCATGGAATTTTATTTATATATTTTCATCCTCAATAATTATTCTCTGGTATTTAATATATATATATATATATATATATATATATATATATATATATATATATATATATATATATATATATATATAAATATATATAAAAGAGTATAAATATATATATATATATATATATATATATATATATATATATATATATATATATATATATATATATATAGGATATTTAGACTCTTTCGGATATCAATTTTACTCTTTTATTGTAGCCAAGCTTTCGCAATCATTTGTTGCTTCTTCAGGGCCTCTAAAATTACAAACGAGTATTATTTACTATTAAATGAAGACAATAAAAATTATATAAATTAGTTGCTCACCAATAGTGAGGTTAAATTATTGGTTGTGTGATAAGTCATATATTCGTCTAATATTGAGCACAGAAGAAATGTTACATATCCAGACAACACACCACTGAAAGAAGAATTTACACATTATGGATCACTACCGTACATCAAAGAGTTAACTACGAAAATAATATCTTTATTGAAAACAAACAATGTGAAAATAGCCACCTACAATCAGAAAACAATAGCAACTCTATATTCAAGATTAAAAGATAATATTCCAACTAAACTAAACAGCAATGTAGTATATAAGATCAAATGTATGGACTGCGAAGGCACATACATAGGACACACATCTCAACTTGTAAAAAACCGCAATACAGAAAAGTGACATCACCATCTTTAGGGACAGATGTGCCCTAGCTACACATGCACACAGTTTTAACCATCAAATAGATTTTGAGAATGTGAAAGTATTAAAAAAAGAAAATAATTACAGAAAACGAATAATCCAGGAGATGATCCATATAAAAAAAGAAGATATCAGTACTAACAAAAAAACTGATACACCGAAATTGAGTAGCATTTATTCCTTTCTTCTATTAAATTCTACATCAAGTAACAAAGATAAATGTGGAAATGACGGTCCATTGGATGAATAGAGTGATACTGAGGCCAAACAAACGATAGAAGTTCTGTGATCAATGACAGTAGGTAATTAGGTATATTTTTTTATTTATATTCAGCTGTAAACTATTAGTGGATTGTTTCATTTTGTTATAAAATTAGATTTTAAATAATTAGATAGTTTAATGTATTTTGTCTTATGTTCTTATATATGACTTATCACACAACCAATAATTTAACCTCACTATTGGTGAGTAACTAAGTAATTTATATAATTTTTATTGTCTTCATTTTGAGAACACCATAGTAAATAATACTCGTTTGTAATATTAGAGGCCCTGAAGAAGCAACAAATGATTGCGAAAGCTTGGCTACAATAAAAGAGTAAAATTGATATCCGAAAGAGTCTAAATACCATTATTTTTTTTTCCTGAAATAATACCAAGACTGAAACTAAGATATAAAAAAAATATATATATAGGTATATATATATATATATATATATATATATATATATATATATATATATATATATAGGTATATAACTTTTTGATAATTATTTGCAATAACAGGCTTGTTATTGCTAATAATAATTATCAAAAAGTTAAAAATAGATCACAGGCAACAACAATTCAAATATATATATATATATATATATATATATATATATATATATATATTTATTTGAAATATTCTTGCCTGTGTTGTATTGTTATTTAATTTTAAGTTGTTAAATTAATTGTTAAATTTGTTAATATCAACTAAAACTAGAATAAAAAAAAATCATAAATGTGAACTTCAAAAGATTTATACAAATGAAATATATACTCATTAAAAAGTATCCATTCGAAATTTATGTTCTTATCGATAGTTTTAAGCTTCGAGACATAAGTTAAATTTCTGGATATTGACTTTTATATATAATTAGGTGATTTAAGGTCATCTAACATATACAACGTACTAAAGAAAAAAAAAGAGCGACAAGTATGTTTCCTTTATAGAATCGATTATCACCGGAAACTAATCGTTGAAAATTGACAGAAAAATTCGATACTTTTCTCACTAATGTAAGATAATATTGTGATACCCCAACTGCTCCGCAATATATAATTATTGAAAGCAGAATTGTTTATAAGCAAAAACTAAATTCCATCTCCATGAGGTTGAAACAGATAACCATATGAGGTTATATAATAATAATAAATCATTTTACCGTCGGTAAAATTGCATAAGATAACAGCAACAACAAAATTAAATGTATGCAAGGTGAAAAGTAATATCACCTGGAACTCAAAAATATAAATTTACAAAGAAAAATTAATTCCTAATATATATCAAGCAAATATTGAAAAAAGAAAAATGTTAAACAAATGTTGAAAACTATACTTATCAGTTTAAAATTTAAATAAATAGAAACGATAACGTTTGGTAAATTGTATCGCAGCTTTTTATAATTATTATTATATTCTCTATCCACCTGATATCAATAGGTAAGAATCACTGCTTTTCTTTAGCAACATAACAAACGATACAAAATATAAAGAATCGTAATAATTTCTAATACAGTAAAATGTTCTAGGCTTCAGACCAAGAATTTTAATTTAGTTTGTTCATTAAAACGAAAGGTGCACCGCACCTTATGTCAATTTAATTAAATCAAAAATCGATAGAACTTGGATTTTGCATTCAATCAACCATGAGATTTATTCAGACGAAAAATCAATAAATTTTCATTCAAAAAACTCGAGGATTTAGTCGAAATGTACACAGTTACACTGTTATGGTTGCTGTCTTTTAATGGCTGTATATTAGGGTGGAGTGAACATGAAGGAAAAAATTTTTTAGTTCAAAATTGTTTTGCCTGTATGCGGAAAAGTGGTCTCACCTGTAGTATAAGTAGCTTGCAAAAAATGAAGTTTTTCCGGTGCCCCAAGCGAACTAAAAATTGAGATAGGGTGATTTTTTGCAGCTTTTAGCTTGTTTTCAGTAAAAACAACCCAGAACTCACCACGAGGAGATGACTGCAATTCGAGTTCCAAACGCCCACCCACCCTTGAAATATTCATAAATGTTAATTATTGAGATAACCTAAAAACTCATTTTTTGTATGGTATTTAGGCAATGCTTGTCGAGAAACTATTTGGGCCCTTATAAACCCATCTCTTGCTTCAGGCCCACATACTTTTGACGATGCCTCTGTTACCAGTTTAACGAAGCGTTCCGTAACTTGAGAGCGACATGGAAAAAGTAGTATTTCTACTTCTTCAGGAATAACTTTGATCATCTGTGTCAGATCTTTTGTTGTAATTTTTTTGTCATTGGAGGTTCACTTATCGGACATTGTTGCCAATTAATTATTTCGGTATAATCCGTGGCTGTAAAATTGATTTAGGGGACTCTAAATTTTCTTAAACCATGGGAGTTTCTGGTCTTCAAGATTCGCCGCAAACCCAATTCTCTGATATGCCGTCGTTCATCGCAAAGCATTGCTATCAGAACATTTTCAAAATGCGCAAAATATCCATTGATTTGTATTATTCTGTCCACTATTTTTCGCAGTTCAGGTGCCAAATATCTGGTTCTTTTTATTAAATTAAATAAATGTATCGATCCATCAAAACAAAAAGGTCTAGCTTTAATCTCGAACCACAGTGGAGCATATACGTTTTGTATATAGCATACTAGACATTTTAGATTTTCTGACGGACAAGCTTTTGCCACGTAAAGTCGAAGAATTCTGTTGGCAGTCGTAAGCCATCTAGCATGTGAAATTTTTCCCGGCTGTCTTCTTGCTAAGTGACTAGAGATTTTAACATTTGATATGGAATTACTAACTTCTTACAGACATTTTTGGTCGGTGCTTAGTGGGTCGATATCCTTTTCGTTATATTTTGGTAAAACAGATAGTATTGCTTGAAATGTAACTACAGGAAGATTCTAGCAGTTTTGTAGTTCTTTGCCAATAGTTCCTGAAAACTCACGTGGTCCGACAGTTTTTCCATCCAAATGCTTTATTAAATGGCGCAAAGGTATTTCGTTTGTATGTAAAATGCAAATAAACCATTGCATAGATCGACCAATTGCAAATTCTATTCTACGGATAATACCATCGTGAATACCTGTATTAGCAGCAGTTCCGTCACATCCAATCGCTATTAAATTGTCAAGGTCCACATTTGTCTTCAGAAAGTCTAACATTTTGTTGCTGATTTCTTCTGCAGTACCCGACGATACCGTAATATGTCCTATATATTTTGACTTGGGCTCGGAGACTAAAACGATATGTTCGTCAGATACCGTAACTTTGTAGTACTTATTGTCTTTTAATTGGTTTTGTAGAGTTTTATCTTTTCTCGCATCGAAATATATCCCATGAAAAAATTTAAGATTTTCTGTTTCGTAAGTTTTAATCTGGTTTCGCCTTTTTTTTCTTTCCCGCCTAATTTTATTCCGATCTATGATGTTGTCATGATTTTCCACTGAAATGACATTTAGATCATGCAAAACAGAGTTTGTTTTTATAAAAGCAGCTCTATCAGACACTCCTGTGCGATCGCATGCTTGAGCTAAGTTAGGCAGTTTTAAGTTTATCCAAAATAGGTTTTATCGTGGGTAATTTGAGAGCATCTTGAACAACGAGATTCAAAGTGTCTGCATAACAACCTAAAAACTTCCATCCGGTGCTGTTAATGGCCCCTTTAACATTAGATGCATTATCCGATACAGCTAGTATAACTTTTTTTTCTAATGCCCAATGTCTCGTAACTTCGATTAGTTCTCTGGATAAGTTTTCGATAGTATGACTCTCATAAAAAACTGCACACTTCAAAAGTGCCGAATGTATCTCGAACTCTTCATCTATAAAATGCACAGTTATAGCCATAAAACTGTCATTATTCAATGATGTCCAACAATCAGTAGTCAGACAAACAAAGGGATCTATTTTTTTTAGTACTTCTCTCAAACTAATTTGGCACTTTTCATACAAACTCGGAATCATTGTTTTTGAAATTAGTTGTCTGGTAGGTAATTCATAACTTGAATTCAAAGCTTTCACGAAAAGTCTGAAACCCTTATCTTCGACAATTCTGTAGGGCTGATAATCCAAATAAAACAATTTGACAAATTCATTATCAATCTTCCTTTTGACGGGTACGGTAAGTTTCCTCGGTATGTAATTGTCAATTTTATTATTTTGCCGTGTTTGTTCTATTTTTCTTCGTGTAATTATTTCCATACAAGAAGAGGAAGTTGATGGTGCTGACACTGCTGACTCTATTGACACGCCATCGTCATCTTGAAGAGACACCGGAGACGCGCCCTATAAAGTGTAAATAATTGTTGACTACTCATGCATTTACTATATTATTGAAATTCGGAATATTATTCGATATTCCAATACTATAAATAAGTAATATATAACTTACTGGTAGCAGCGTTCGTTTTGTAGAAGTTATTCCGGTATCTTCATGATCTGTATTCAGTACTTTATTTTCTGTCTCATCTGAATTGACATGGCTGATAGTGTCAGAAGATACAGGAATTTTTACGGTAGGATGTTTTCTTTGAATATGTTTCCTCAAATTTGAAACAGATGATTTATATGAAAGTTTTTGTTTGCATAAATCACAAATTGCAATATGTTTCTCGTTTTGAACTACCGAGAAAAAATTCCACACAATACTTGACTTCCTATTCTGGACATTCATTTCTAGAATAATAACTAATAATAATAACAACAATTACCTACTGATATGACTTGACGATAGCTTCAACGTTGAACGGCTTCAAGACTAAATGCAAAATGCAAAACTAATGAGACCACCCCACCGTTGAACGTGAACCAAATCGTATAAACGATTATCGAAATCCGCGCGGGAGTATTTCATACTTCATGTATCTTTGTGGTTCCGAGTCCGAAAAGTACGATACGAGAGTACGAGATGAGTCAGGCGGGAGCGAATCGTCCGTCTCGTTCATGGAACAGGTATTCTTGGAACAGGTATCTGTCACAGGTATGACTTAGTAACAGGAACGGAACGTACCTGTTACTAGAAAATACTGGTTTTTAACATCTCTAATACTAACAGAAGAAAACATCGTCAGTACCCTTTACATAGGAAAAAAAGGAAACACACGTGTTTCATTCCTCCCTGAAGTATGTGTCAGGGAGGCGGGCAGCTTGAGTTTGGGATTAACTCCTTCAGCCAGATCAGAGGATACACTTGTATGTACAAGTGCATTAAGGATAGGTGAGACGGGATATTTATGGAACATAGGAAGTGTGGGTAGGGTTCAGAGGATTAATACTGGCCCAGCATTCGCCTTATAAGTTTGCAAGCAGTGACTTACATTACCATGAGGAAACCTCTGAGAAAAACTCATGGCAGACCAGTCGGCCCCGGGGTTTGAACCCGAGACCTCCCAAATGCTAGCCAGCGTACGTAACATACTCGACTAACTAGCTTGGTCCTTTACATAGGAATAAATCGAGTATTTACGAACGCTAACGATTGGCTCTAGTGGGGGTCAACGAGCTCGAAATTCAAAGTAGTGGTTGCACCGCCAAATTAAGTCCGATCGATTTGAAATTTTGCAGGATATTATAACAATTATATAGACCACTTTTCCGCATACAGGCATTTTAAATTTCAAAAGTTGATTTTTTCACTCTACCCTACTGTATATTGACGGCAACAGCAGTGTGATGTTAGTAAAAGCCATGTGAATCATGCAGTTCAACTCCCAAGCACCACATACCCATTTTGTGTTAGCTACGGAGAGTCTTGACTACCATAGAGGTTGTTTTCTCTTGTACGTGATCGTTTCACTGAATTGAAAATATTTATTCTACTTTATGTTTTTGAAAAGAGTCAGTTACCAGTTGCAATATGGACTGGAAATCATTAGCAATACTGTTCTTGTTTAATATTTTTTCTACACTTCAATGACGTTTTTTCATATCAATATTTATTTTTCAAAGATTTGATATTATAGTTGTGTTGTATAGTGTTAACGACACAATTTGTTTGGTTCCCATTGGTTTACAATCGAATCATTAACATATAGTGAAATCAAATGAAATTTTTTCTTATATAATCACATTAATTCAAAATTTTTCTAGATATTTCTGGAACAATAACAAGAAGGATCAAAGAACGTATTGTTAAAACTAAATAATTTTATCATTGATTATATACAGATAAATGAATGAACGATTAGTGAGAATTCTATACTTAAAACTTTGATTTAAATTCATTCTGAATTTTACGAATGTCGACAATTCATAATTGAAGCAACTACAAGGACTTTTGAAACTTTGAAAACTATTCCACTTCCTAGATAAATTCGTCGAAACGAAGAAAAATTTCGCTGCAAAACTTCACAAATGCCCAAATGGAAAATTTCAATATTCAACATTTACACGTGAAGAAAACCTTCTGTGTAGATTATTGATGATGTCAGGTCATTTATGGATTTCCTCAGAAATGCTTCACAAAATATTAGAATTTGAGAAGTCCTTGAAATTTGTTAATTTCATTATATTAAATTTTAAGATTTGAAGTAATCATCTGGTTTTCTAAATATTAATTGTGTACTTCCACCAGCAAGTCAATATGAAGATTTGGTTTTTCTTAAAATTTTGGAATCATAGTTTCGAAATAATTATGTGTATTATATTAACGAAACAGATCTGAATTATTATCAATTTTTAAAAGAACTTATAACCATTTGTATTATTTATATTCTGAAATATTTACCAACAAGTATCATATGCACATAAAAACTGGCAACTGGCTCCGCCGCACATGTTTTAAAAAAACTTTAAAAAAATCTTACACGACTTCCTGTCGGCATGTCTCGTCCTCTTCCTCTCCCTCGGAGCTATTCTGGAAGGTCCCTTGGTGGCGGTTTTCACCAGACTCTCCAGGATTTCGTCGTCGCCGTCAGTTAGATTCCCGTTGGTACTGCCCAGGAAGGACCTGTTGGCGTCCCTGCGCGTCCTTCTCAACGGCAGGGTTCCCTGGAAGCTCTCGACGTCCGAAAGATCGCTCCCCAACAGCTGACGCAGCTCTGCGTCGGCGCGGTCTTCTTTCGTCTTGAATTTGCCGACCTGCGCAGGTGAGAAATGTACATGGAGTTAACATTGTGAATTCAATGACAGAATAAAAGTACCTATCTAGAAAGAATAATAAAAATATAGACACAGTTGCGATATTAGAAGAATTCACTGACGTTTTCCTTTCTGTCATAGTATAAAAAAAAATTATTTCACATATATAAAGTCAAGTTAAAATATTAACAAAAAGTTAAGTCGAGATGAAAAGTAACTTTCTGTTTGTTCATGCATTATCAATTGGATTAATTATGATATTCAATTTTGACAATAATTAAAATTGAAAGTTGACAATACTATTTTACAGTGATCCCTCTTGCTCGAGGAAGTTTACCATTCCCGAAATCTTTTTAGAAAATCTCTATCTGAGGGAAGTTTATTAAATTTTGAAAATAAATTTCGTTTTCAACATTTACAAAAAAATTAATATTAAGATGATCAAAACTTCGTAAATAATACTAGCCAGCTCAGTATAGCAATACGGCAATACAAGTTCAAACTTGAATTATTTCCGTCTTTTCTGGTAGATCTTTGCCGGGGTATTTTCCATAGTTATCTATATTATAGTCGTACTTCTCCGTATCCTACATTTTACCCAGATGTTGGATGACTAATATGGTTATAAAAAGGATTCATTGCTGACAGTGGGTAAAATCGTTTCATAAAATTCATGGTTTTGTAAAATTTGCAAGATAATCTCTAGTTATCGATTATGTTGAAATTATTTTTTCATCCAAATTTTGAGGATAAATTATGTTACAATTCGATAATTATGTTACAAACGGCAACGCTGTAAGATGTAGCGAAAGTAGCGCCCTCTATTATTCTCAATACAAAGTATGAAGTACATTATACAAACAGTAAAGCACAATTCTTTGTGCTTGAAGAACACGTATGAATGAAATTAAACCAAAGAATGCCTGGACCATTATTTGAAAAATCGAAACTCGAGGTGAATATGTTACTTCAACTTACATCGGTAATCATCTTTCCTCTAGTTTTATTCCTTTCCCTATGATTCGCCTTTTTCTCCAATTGCTGCAATACTCTTTCCCTAGTGGTCCTATATTCTAGAGCGAATTCTGATATCACTCTGCAGAATTCATTTGGCTTAGTATCACTTATTTGATGAAGGGGTAAACCCAACCATAACAAAAATTTATAAAACCTGAAATGAACATAAAGAACAGTTTTAACCACGATATAACGGAAAACTGAGTTACTGTAATTCCACAATAGAATGAATTAAGTTTTTTTTTGTATTTAATTTATTTATTTAGTATTATATCTACATCAATACATCCTTGTTTTTTGTACATTGACAATTCTAACCAAGAATTAACTTCACAACAGATTAACCTAACCTTACAAAAAGTCGGAATGCGCCATCTAGCGTTCACTGCACAAAATAATATTGTGCTTTCTATAGATTTAGTAGATACAAGCACGATATATAAACACCTAAGATAGGATGTTGCGCATGAGTGGGCGGTCGTTAATAAGACGCGTGACGTCACTCACGACCTTATTTGTATTGCTGAGATAGCAGTTTTGTATGTTTTTCTCTATTTACGCGTTTATTTAATTAGTTACAAAAAAACTGTAGGGACAAAGTATGTTCTAAATTATCTGTTCTATCCCCTAAAGACATAAAAGTTTTGAAATTTGTGATAATTATCACTCAAAACTCTCATTTTTAACTGTGAAATTTCTCTTCGAAGTATTAAAACGCGATTTTCGTTAAAACGGTGCAAGATAGAGTGAACTGGGAAAGGAACTAATTTGTAGAGCACAAAATTTACTACAACATTAGTCTAGGAGGGGAATGCGAGATTAAATAAAAACGCGAAAACATTTTATAAAAAGTGGACTTTTATTTATGGTTTTTACACAGGCATATTTTTCCATTTAAATAGTTTCGAAATAGTAAATACCGGATTTCAAGATAACATTTCATTTCCTACATATCACGTATTCTACATTTTATTAATATTTAATAATCAACAACTTACTTATGCTTTTTCTCATTTTTTTGGGAATTACCTAAACCACAATATGTTTTTGTATTTTTTATTTCGTTGTTTCGGTAGCGTTCTAGTTACCGTTGTGAAGATGAATTAAATTTTTAAACAATTTTTGGTCCCTATCAGACACAACGAAAAAGTTTGACAGACCAAACTGCCCGTAAAAGGAAGTGGAAGAAAACTTTAACTTAATTAAAATATAGGAGACTTTATACTAATAAAACAGAGATTTGACAGTTGTCACTTGGCAAATTGATTTAAATTTAAGCGAATCATCACGTGTTTTTCATTGTTATTATTTTTTTTGGTAATTTTCTTTAATAGGGTTTTGTTTTGTTATATTTTATTCTAAATAACACTAACTAGTACAGGTACCGTAAATTTGGAAAATTTGGAAAATTTTTAAAACAAAATAGTAAATAATCAAAAATTAAAACCAATTGTCTGGTTTGACAACAAGGTTCAAAATATGATTGATTGTCTTGTTGTCAAACTTTTTCGTTGTGTCTGATAGGGACCAAAAATTGTTTAAAAATTTTATTCATCTTCACAACGGTAAATAGAACGCTACCGAAACGTTGAAATGAAAAATACAAAAACATATTGTGGTTTAGGTAATTCCCAAAAAAATAAGAAAAAGAATAAGTAAGTTGTTAATTATTAAATATTAATGAAATGTAGAATACGTGATATGTAGGAAATGAAATGTTATCTTGAAATCCGGTATTTACTATTTCGAAACTATTTAAATGGAAAAATATGCCTGTGTAAAAACCATAAATAAAAGTCCACTTTTTATAAAATGTTTTCGCGTTTTTATTTAATCTCGCATTCCCCTCCTATACTAGTGTTGTAGTAAATTTTGTGCTCTACAAATTAGTTCCTTTCCCAGTTTACTCTATTTTGCACCGTTTTAACGAAAATCGCGTTTTAATACTTCGAAGAGAAATTTCACAGTAAAAAATAAGAGTTTTGAGTGATAAGTATCACAAATTTCAAAACTTTTATGTCTTTAGGGAATAGGACAGATCATTAAGAACATACTTTGTCTCTACAGTTTTTTTGTAACAAATTAAATAAACGCGTAAATAGAGAAAAACATACAAAACTGCTATCTCAGCAATACAAATAAGGTCGTGAGTGACGTCGTGCGCACGACGAACGGAAAATGAAACACGGGAGCATACGGCCCTGGATACAAGTATTACCACTTGAACTTGAATGACAACAAACAAGGAGATTCAAATTTGACGATTGAGTACTATTTCAAGGACATTTCGTCATTTAGAATTTTGTGAAGTATTAAGCCGTGTTGGAATGAATCACGAATTTCGCGGCTATAGTCTCGCATCTATCGTTTAAATATTCATGGAAAAAATATTTGCTTTTGTTGCGAATAAGCAGTACTTGATGGTAGAAGCATGTCATGTTATGACTGGAGTGATGGCAGACAAGTCTTCGTAAAATTCGGCAAGAAGAAGAAACAACAGTCGATGGTGCATAAGGAAGTGGATGCTACAAATAAGTCATATTAATTTAATTAAAGATATTTCCAAGTACACTGAAGATTTAAAAAAAATGCTTAGTATGTCACAATATATGGGAACTTGTTAGCACTGAAATTCGAAAAAATTACCCTAATATGAGAGAAGATCTACAGGAAAAACTGAAACAGTAAATAACACTTCGATATTCAATTCCTGGTGATTTAAAACTTCAGAAAATTTATTTATAGTTTCCTCATGTTCTGTTCACAACTACTTAACACTGACCTATTCATAACTCTTCTATGTATGATGCCCAATAATATTATTCTTTCGGCGCAGTCGGACAGGAAGTCAGACATTTTCCCCTTAATCATCGTCGAACCGTCGTGTTTAGCGATCAGCTTCAAGTGATCCCAAGACGCCTTGCAGTCTTCTTCAAGTCTCTGTATATTCAAACTCAGCTCGTCAAAATCCACTTTCGATGCTCTGGTTATGGCTCCGATCTATTAAAAATGCCAAAAAACTTTTAGCTCATTTCGAAACCTTCTAATTAAAATTAATAAGTGGCAAAAACAATTTTTGGACGTCCGATATTTTCACAATGTTTCGAAATTTGGTAGGCTACTCCTAGTTGCAGGAAAAAAAATTTCGTTAAACATCGATAGATTTATATTCTTGAATAAGTTATATGTATTAATTTCTTTAAATAATATATTGAGATGAAGTTTTACCTCGGAGTAGAGGTCTGTCGCCTCGGGAAACTTCTCCATGACGATATGGCAGAGATGATGTAGCAAGGAATGTTTGTGAACGGTGTCCTTCACCTCAGGTACTTTGGCAAGATATTCAATCTGGAATCCTTTCACCTCGGCTCCATTTAGAAAATTTCCTGTGAAGAAGTGAACTTTAGTTGACTAATCTTGGTTTAATTATACAGAAGATATATGATTGTGCTACATACATACACTGACCAGCACGTAAAAAGGAGCAGTTACATTTTTTCGAATAATTTTAACGCTTAGATATGTTTTATTGTTATTATACCTTGAACACGAACAGAACATGTTTTCACTGATTTTCAAAACAAAAACTGAACGATTTGTTGAAATTTGAAAATTAGGCCGATAAAATACATATTGGTGTTGTGACAAGAAGACGATAAATTAGTCAAACGAGGAACGATTTACTGACGAAAACTGATGTGGTGCATTTCTGAAAACGGGTGTTACCTCCACGTCCCCGAATTAATACTTGTATTCTTCTTGGCATGCCTAAAATAAAATGGCAAATGTGCTCTGGAGGAATAAGTTCCCATTCCTCCAAAAGAGCTTGATGCAATTAATTCTAGGTTAAAGGAACAGGAATCCGACTTCGTCCAAGCATGTCCCAGATAATTAGGTTTGCATCTGGACTTCGCGCTGGCCACTCAATAACAGAAACATGTGTACATCGTTTAAGTACTCTTGAGTGACCCTCGCGGCGTTTGGTGTGGCACTATCATGCATCACGAGGAAGGAATTTTCAATTAAATGTAAGATAATGAAATCTTGTGAAATTTCACCAATGTATTGGCAGCAGTTGAGGAGGATAATGTAGAGATCAATGCGTGCCTCCAGAGAAATTCCAGCACTGATCCTAACTGAGCCCCCTTGGTAGCTTACCTTACCCTAGAAGTGAAAGTATATTCTGAAAACGCGCTTGTGGTCATCGCAATAATTTCTCACGACCATCTGGGGACCACAGGCTAAAGCTGGATTCATCGGTGAACCAAGCGCGCCTTCATTCACTCAATATTGAAGCAGCGCAATACGATGACGCCTAAGAAGTTCTGGACCTGTTGCAGGTCTACGTCCTCTTACTTACCTATTGACAAAAGAGTGCTCAGTATCCCCCTAAACGTCTTATTGATCCTCAGCACTTCAATACCCTGTTTGAGATCCATAAGTGGTTCAGCTATTTCTCTCTCGGTGTTCTCGAAATCGAGCTTGAAAGCCCAGAGCTTCAGGCGAGCCGGCAATTCAGAGATCGAGGTTAAGGTCAATAGGAACTGTTCCGCGCTTCCCAAAGGAAGATCAGGATTGGCAGCTTGCGCTTCTTGAATTTTCGTTCTTTCGTCCTTGGAAAGATAAAATTCGATTAGAATTGAGGTTTTAGCTTGAGGAAAACCAGAAGCTAAATGATGACGTTTTATCATCTTAAAATGGAGACGTTCACAATTATATTGGTACGTTTAAAAAGAAAAAGGAGTTTTGAATGATTTAGCTCATACTTAGTAATCTTTATGATGTTTCAAAAGTTCTACATATTATCTTGAAATAATCGAAGTTAATTAATGAAATCAATTATTTAACTTATTCTAGAACAGAACGATTATCATAATTTTGTGAACATTGTAGATAACTTCATAACAGTAAGCATTTTGCTAATGGTTATTGTAATATTGCAGAATTTCCAAACTAATGTCGTCTAATCATGAAGTAATGAAATATACATTGCTTTTTATGTCATCGTAATCAACAATTAATTCATGTAAAATATACTAATCGACCTTAGTCAATTTCATATATCACATCAAGCGAAAAAGGAAAATTCTTCAATAATTTAAAATTATCAAACAATCTTCGAAGGGCACTGGTTATTTGTATTCCGCGAAATCTGCAACAGTGAATAATCGAAAATGTCACACCGACTGAAAATCTGCTTACAACTGTTTCGATCCTATTAGATCTCTTCAGTGTAGCTTATTTAACTCGGAGTGAATCGACATATTTCTTATTGTTTTCCATACGCCACTGTCATAGTAGACATTTTAATGTCAAGAAGTATTTGTTTCCTCAACGGGATTCTGCCTTTCAGTAATATCTTTGGCGGAGAGCGCTATAGATTGTTAGCTATATAGCATTTCGGCTGCGATTTGTATTGGGGAACAATAGCAAATATGTCAATTCACTCGGAGTGGAAGTAAGCTACACTGAAGATATCTAATTAGATCGAAACATCTTTATGCAGATCTTGGGTCCGGGTGACTTGACATTTTATATAATTCACTGTTGCATTCAGTGCCAGAATTAAGCCAGCAAATGGCCTGTAGCCTGTAGCAAATTCGGCCAAGAGACCCTTGGTTTGCTTTAGGTTCTCAAGTTTATGGTATTAAACTCAGATCAGAGAATAAAACCGAAAATGTGTGCGTGACACCCGGAGTGGCTATGTAGGATCACTTATATCTGTGTGCGTGTAATGATACCAGTTTTTGAAATAGACTCCCTATATATTTTTAATTAGTTTTACAAATCAAACTGGTTGACTTTTTTTAAAACTTTTGTAATGAAATAGTTCGTATATTATTTCAAATATTCATTAGGTACACTCGAAGCTACATACGCACAATCAAATTCAAATTTATATTCATGTAAGTAAATGATATCCATGATACTTGTGGAAGAGCTATTTGAGCCAATTTGCCTACGGTCAGTTAGCTGACCGTTAGCTGGGGTTGAGCCATGAGAACTGACAAAAAACTTCGGCCACTCTTTTTCATTCGCCAGGGAGTCACAAGTGTTGGTGGTACAATAATATGGTGTAAACGGATGCAACTAAAATACAATGCTAGACTAAAATCTAAAGAGCTTTTTACAGTTTTTTACGTTGTGCCAAATATAAATATACATCAAATTCTAATAGTTTGATAGTCAATAGAATCCTATTTTATTTGTTCAGGTTTTACGACTAGCTCAATAGATGACACCCAGGTAGCCAACATGACGTTATTGACGTCTATAAGACGTCAATTCTAAGTCATTTTTGGTCTTTGACGTCCGGTGACCAAAAAATGACGTCTCTATAACGTCATTTTTGGGACATGGTTTAGACGTCAACTTTTAGACGTCTTTTAGGAGTCTCATAAAGGTCTTTAATTCAAAATTGAGTGATCCGGGTCAAAATTCATTGGTAAAATTGATTAGTATCTTTACCTATGTTTTATATGTTTTGCTGTTACAAATCAGTACTAGATTAACTCTATCAAATAAAATTATTGAAAAACAAACTGTGTTTTTTTCAAATTAAAAAATGACAAAAATTAATTAAAATTTAAGAAAATAAGCCTAATATTAATGAATTTAATACTATTTTATTTTTCCAAATGTGAGTTCTATCTTGAATTTCTAAGAGATTTCGTTTTTTACACCTGACGCCTCTGACATAATTACCGATAAGTTATATACCTTTGTTACCGGCAGACCACGTTGCCATTCACGGCGATAAATCTCGAAAATGTTGACTTGGCGACGATTGTCCAAAAGTGATTCACTTTGGCGACTGACCGACTTACTATTTTATGGAGAAAAGTCGAATACTTTAGAAGAGTACATTCGTCGGTAATATAAACAATTTGCAAAACGCGACTACAACTCGTCTCATCTCAGTTTTTTAATTTATATCATAGTTGATGGCGATTTTCAGCCTTGTCACTCTGGCAACACTGCCGGCAAACTATCGTATACTTCCTTCCTACGCTACAGAAAGACAGAAAGTTGTGTTGTGGTCATTGACGTTATAAAGGTTAGGTAACCTTTATAACGTCTATGGTTGTGGTTAGGCGTTTATTTATATGATATACAAAGAACTACTTATTACTATGGCTACACTTTTTCGTTTGTAACTTGTTTTAGTTGTGTTGTGTGTTTTATTCTACTATCAGCGAACTAGGTGAAATAATTGTGTACTACGTTCTGCAACTTGATGAAACAGGCGGCGAAGGACTCGCAGTAGTTCATGAAAACTGGTTGACGCCATTAAAAATAAAAAGAAAGGCAAGAAAATATTCTCGGAACTTAGTCTGAACAATGCACTTATTAGTAAGTTGAATTTAAAGGCTATTTTATGAAAACAAGATATCAAATAATGTACATATATTTTGAAAAGTTGATCAAACCTTGAAAATTGATGAGAAATTATTGAATATACTTGCTAAATTCAATAATATATATAAAGGCGCTCGAAATTAGTGAGAATGATCAAAAATTGTTATTATGTCTTTTTGTTGACCATTAAAATTTAAATAACGTTTATAATATATATGTTTATAAAATCATTCTATAAACTTTCCTAATATTTTGATCAATAAAGCACTTTGTTGAACCTGAATCACCCTATGTACATGAGTGTTTTGAAAAATAGGAAATTGATAGAACTAGCTAATTTGTAATCTTAATTTCCAGAAATAACATAATTAAAAATTGAGAGGGCTTCCTTGATTAAATACAGGATATAATAAAGACATGGCTGAAGCATGCACCAGACCGAAAAAGAGGACAGAAAAAGAATGATGAAGTTGTAAATATGTATAATTACTATGGAAGTTTGTAACCAAGTTGTGCAGATATATAAATAAATGTTGAAATTTTTTGGGTTCCATATTTTACGTCTTTTTGAGGTCGTTATATCGTCCATTTTAGGTCTATTTAGTTTCAAATTAGACGTCCAATGGACGTCAGAATATGACGTCTATTGGATGTGACATTACGGCTTCGTTTTGACGTCATATTGGACGTATATTTGACGTCATTTGGACGTCATGTGCTACCTGGGACAATATCAGGGAATTCCCCTGTTAGTTTTGCAGTGCTACAAAATTGCGTTTAATGCAGTGCAAGAAGTACAAACACATAACTTATTTGCGGCCAGCGCTCAATTTTCAGAAATGTGATACAACTTTAAATTATTGTTATAGATTTTGACACCAACGTTTCTCGTGGTAGGTATTATCCAACCTATACCTACGATTTAACGTGACGAAATCGAGGTTTAGATTTTCAGATGTGAGTGAAGGATAGCCTAAGCGCTTCACGTTTAATGCATGCAAGATATTTTACGCTTATCTAAACTTTTTTTCTACTGTCAGACAGGCGTAGGAGCGCGGGGGCCCTCAATTCGCGAGGCCCGTAGCATTTGCTACTCTTGCTACGTGGCTAATCCGGCAGTGTGGATGCAGATTTCGAGAAATGGAATGCATACAACCACCTCCCTTGAAAGATTGTCAACTTCATTGACACTCAAGCGGCAGATTCAGTACTGAAAACATTTATTGATAAATCAGTGTAATGATCAATTCTTGTTGCACTTTTGAGTGTTTTCTTTAGAAAAAGTTAGCCCTACTTGACCAGAACACAATTTTTTGAAACTATCAACAAAAGTAGTAATTTTCAAAAGTAATAAGAATGTTTGCCCCTACTCAAGTAACTTATAAGAAAGAATCTTCGAAAAATTGAAAACCTAATACATAAATATGCAAACAAGAAGACGTCCTCACCTTGGTTGGTAACATTGTTAGTAATTTCTCTATGCCCTCTCTGTTCATAATGGTGGCATCCATTTTCAAAATGGCTGTCTTGATTGATCTTGGTGGAGGCAGCTTCGTCATGCCGATGTTGATGGCGTTCGATCTCTTCGGGTCCAGTACGATTATCTCTTTGTTTTTGTTCAATTCTTGCTGTTTCTACTCAAAACGATATTCGATTAAAAACGCTGCATTTTATGTTGCGACAGTCACAAACAACGACAATAAGGGTGGGATGTGTGAGGGGGGTACATGCATTTACATGCAATGCTTTGTGTTGTGATTATGAATTGTATAATTTTTTGTAGACATTTTGTTTCACAAGTAGGTATATAACCTTTCAATAGAAGAAATGATGTTTAAGTCTATATATATATATATATATATATATATATATATATATATATATATATATATATATTTTCAGAAAGATTTCCGCGGTCGGAAAGTATTTGAAAAACTTGTTCTCGGGGGATGAATCCGCGTAAAAGATTTGAAAAATCTCGACGTTTCGGCTCCTTTTGCGAAGCCATCTTCCAGGAGAATTAGAAGGGAAAATAATTCAGATACGTGGCTCTAATCTGCCTACTCCACGAAATCGAATTAGGAGGAATCGGAAAATAATACGATTGCGTGGTCTCAACCTGCTTACTCCACCAACCGTACTGCTTCTGTCAACTCTGAAGTCTCAACCTGGCCTACTCTTCAGAGTTAACTGACGGGCCGATATCGCGTGGCCGTATTTATAGGGAAGGGGGGCGGTATTACTCATTGACGTAATTATTGACGTAGTATTGACGAGTCAATGGGTATTCACGCAACACGGTACCAGTGACGGATGCCACTCCGATTGGTGTGACAACGGCGACCGCTGAGAAGCGGCTTCCATGCTGATGGGAGACTGTGACTGTCATCTCTGGTGTTCAAACAATTTGCGAAGTTTTTCTATTCCTACAGCTTCACGAAAAATTCGGGATTTGAAAGATCGGGACGGGGCAATAGTTCTTTGTATTGGGGAAATCGATAATGTGGCCTGTTTGGGTGTGATGTTGGGAAAGGGCGTTGGTGATATCTGAATTGTCTTACTGAAAGTGAATGTTCCTTTGGCACGGATACCTGAATTATTTCCCTTCTAATTCTCCTGAAGATGGCTTCGCAAAAAGGAGCGAAACGTCGAGATTTTTCAAATCTTTACGCGGTTCAATCCCGAAGAACCAAGTTTTTCACATATATAATATATAATATATATATATATAATATATACTATATATATATATGTACATATCTATATATGTATATATTTATTTATGTATGTATATATGTATATATGTATATATGCATTTATGTATATATGTATATATGTATGTATGTATATATGTATATATGTATATATGTATACATGTATATATGTATATATGTTTATATATATATATATATATATGTATATATGTATATATGTATATATGTAATATATGTATATATGTATATATGTATATATGTATATATGTATATATGTATATAGTATATATATGTATAATGGTATGTATTAATGATATATGTATATATGTATATATGTATATTATATATATATATATATGATATAATAGTATATATTCTATGTATGCTATATATGTATATATGTATATATGTTACTAATATGTATATATGTATATTAATATATATATATATATATATATATATAGTATATATATATATATATATATATATATATATATATAGTATATATATATACTATATATATATAATATATATATATATATTAATATATATATAATATATATATATATATAATATATTATATATATATATATATATATATATATATATATATATATATATATATATATATATATATATATATATATATATATATATATGGTGTTCCTTAAACATATGCTGATATTTAAGGGGGTGATTCTTTGACTCATTTTAAGCAAAAAACTTTTGAGATACAGGGTGATGAAATTTTGAAAAAAAAATCAGTTTTTTGATAATAACTGAGATATTTTGTGATTTACAAAAATTTTCATTTTCTCTACCAGTGGCGTTCGTACAAGATTTGCATTGAATATTTTTGGAGAAAAAATACTACTCCACTATTTTCTCTTGAAAAAAAAAAAATTTTGAGATCATCATTAATTTTTGATGAAATTTGATCTCATGGGTTTTCTTCGTCTAACGCATGGTTTTCGCTTAAAGAAATAAAAATCGTTTTACTTCAGGATCAATTCCTCAAAAATCTGATGCAATGTGGAGATGTTTGTACATCGACTGAAAGCAAATAAGGAATCAGATTTTCTCCAAATGTACAAAAAATTCACCAAATCTTATGGAGTTGTCTACAATATTATCTCAGTTATTACTGAAAAATAATTTTTTTTCAAAGTTGTATCACCCTGTATCTCAAAAGTTGAGACTTCTAGGACATACATTCATAGGTAATTTTTTTCTTAAAATGAGTCGAAGAATCATCCCCTTAAATATTAGCATGTCTTCAAGGAACACTCTGTATATATATATATATATATATATATATATATATATATATATATATATATATATATATATATATATATATATATATATATATATATATATATATATATATATATATATATATATATATATATATATATATATATATATATATATATATATATATATATATATATATATACCTTTGGAAATTGAGGAAAGCCCGGTTTCCAACGATCAAATGGCATGAATGATCCGATGCTGTAAATATTATTTGAAAAACGATGTGAAATGAATATAGCTGCTTTAATGGTGATATATTAAAGAGTAGTCTTATGAGTTCCTATTTTGAGTCTGAAATAAATTTCATGTCCAAATCGAATTGTCGTCAATATTTTTCAGAAAGAATTTGATTGCAAAAAATTTACAATAAGTTCTCCTAAATACAACATTTAAAAAACAGGGTGGCCTACAGGGGAATAAGAATACAAACATCTACTTGTTGGAGGGTAGTGTGTGTCAACAAAATGCAAAATGCTTGCCACCACCACCGAAAAGGGAACTCACCTCCTGCTTTCAGCACATGCCCGAAGAGGTCACCAGGAGAGAAAGAAAACGCTGATTATTAGGTGATATAAAATTCAAACAGTAAAGTCTCCGGAAAAAGTGCAATAAAGTAAGCGACAGAAAGACACTAGACGCCAAGAATTAATGTGCAAAAATACCAAGTGAAAGCAAAATGAAGAAGAAAAATAAGCATATATAAAGCGATGCGTACAATTTTTTTTCAATTTCATCACAAAAATGAGAATGTGTAGTATCTAATAGAAATTCATTGAACAATAAGCAAAAGCAAGCTAACTTTGAACATTTGAATGCGTCTGTAATTTTACTGAGCATTTTTTTCCTCACAAGAAAATGGAGTGAAAAGATTGTATTTATAATATTTTTATTTTCATGTAGATATATACATCAAAGAGTGAAAAGCAATTTTTCATAATAAACAAATTTTGTTGATACAAAAATTGAGTTAAATCATTTTGTTTTCAGTTCTTTCATGAAGATTAAGAGTTTTGGACCAATAATGAATGATTCAACTCCACAAGAGTAGCGAAGACGTGCAACTACATTGAAAACAGGAAATTTACAGCGAAAATAACTGATGCTTCATAATCGAATGACCACATAAATATGCGAATCATAAACAATGGACAAAGGTTAGCGTGATTGTAGATCTAATGAAACAACGAAAATGTACCTTGGTCAGAAGATCCTTGGCTCTAGACTCGAACAGGTGCTCTAACTTTTGAGTATCCACGATCACCGGACTTAACTCGTCCCAGATGTGACCCGCTTTTAGTTTTGTGGAAACTGTCGCATCTTCCCTGACTTCCTTCCAGAATAATTTGACTGTTTTTTTGTTCTTTTTTATCGTTGGTATCTTGGTTTCAGTTTTTGGCTTCTGTAGGCTTATGCCGAACACAGGCGGTGGAGGGTTAGGAGCCATAGGATGTGACCTGCGGAAGACACATATATGTTGACTGTTTATTCAATAAAGAGACCACTGAACATAAAATAAAAACAGATAGGTACAGCTGATACGTTCCTCAGTAAGCGTTTTAAATATGGCCCAATTTTGAAAAACTATTCACGATTTGCCCCACATCTACCTATTTAACTACTCTTCGGCTCATGGTACAATTTTGAATAGCCTCCTTTACACTACTGTTTCAAAATTTACAGTAAAAGACTTTGTGTTTCATAAAGATACAAAAGGATCTTGTATTCTTAAAATCCTTTAAGATATATTTTAATAGGTCTATTGAACATACCTGTTTTCTATAAGGAATAATAAATGTTCAAACTAATCTTTATTCATAAACTAATTTTTATTTTCAAGTACTCACGATTATCAAACTAGACAATCTGAGTATTCTGTAGTTAGGTACAGGGTTTCATCGAATTTGGAGTCCATCTCGGAAGTTATCAGATTTTGTAACTATCAACGAATATTGAATGTTAAACAATAAGAGATTTAGTGGAATTTTGGAGTTGTCCCTACTCCTGGAACAATCAAATTTTCCAACTATCGAAGGATATTAAATCTTAAAAATTTAAACCTCTAAACAAAGGAGTAAGTTCCTGACACTGATAAATTTATTTTGACTGAATTGGTTGGAAAATTGATAACTGAAAAGATGAAAAACATCATAAAATTTCGTATTACTTTCGTATCACATATTATGTCCGAAATAATGTTGAGTGAAATTTCAGGAACTGTGACTAAATCTCTGATATAGCAAAGTCACAGTTCCGTACCGGTAATAAAGAGCGTTATTTGATCATAGTTCAAAGATGTAATATCTGCTTGTTTGGCGTATTTCGGTATTTCATTTCACCAAAAATGAACCAATAGTACTAGTAGAAATCTTGAAGGCATCCAATTAGATTATCAAAAACCAATAAGGGTTATATTCCCATATTACCGTGAGGATGAAATGGGTGGTACGCGACTTCGTGCCTTATCGGTAGTTGAGCACGTTTTTATTTTATGCTGATACAGAAACTGATATTTGAATTGAATATTTCTGAATACTTTACTCGTTTGATACTTCAATGTTACTTCACCGTGATTTTCTTAAAAGTTTGATTATATTTTTATAACAGTACGAATTCTTTCATTTTTTATCCTGTTCATAGTTTTCAACGATTTGAATCTATAAACTACTAATTATTTCACTTAGCTTTAAGTTTTTACAATTCTTTAAAGTTAATCCTTGTATATTACCGGAGGTATAGGTATAATTTACAAATCGTGCCTGTAATAACGTCACGGTCTAATATCACTGATATCAAAAAGAAAGTCATGTTTCACAAAGTGATTTGAATATCACGATATCGCTCAACAAGAGTCCGAAGGAGCTGGTTTTCTGAATTAATGAGTCGAAGATAGATCTGATCGCTACTCTACACGGAGTGGTTCCCTAAATCTCTTCTTTTTCTTTACTCTTATTCATAGAGTTAGAATGCGGTATGTAAAGCCAGCAGCGCCATCTAACAATCGCGCGATACACTATCAAACTCAAGGTTCGGAAACGAAAGAAATTTCGGTGCAAGATAAATGCGCATGTCCCGACAAAACCTATGCCGCAATGCTCAATGACATTTCACCCCGATTACACCTCTGCCGTAGAAAAAACGCTCCAAAAATATTTGCTGCTATATTAAGCAAGATTAAAAAAAGATCATGTTAAAAACTTTGTCGAACGATATTGATGACAGCACACGAATTTGAATCACAAAATTCATATATCTAACAACGAATTAAACTATGGGCGATTTGGCCACTTGACTTTTCTTGTTCAAGGTCGTGAGGTCCCAGCGATTTCGTCCAATTGAGTGTTCCATACTTCCGTTGCAGTATTAATGATTTGTTTTACATACCCCATCCTATTATTCAAGGGTGGCGGAGGGGGCGCCACTGGATTATCCTTCAACAGTGGCGGCGGCGGAGGCGGGATTCCATTGCTAACGTGCGTTGGCGCCAGGACGTCGACTTCGTCGTCGCTACCCAAATCTGTGAAATCCATGTCGCAGAGGTTGAGAGTCCTGTTGATATTGGCTGCCAACTCTTCCCATCGCAGTTCGTTTTCCGATTTCTTAACCTCGAATTTTGGTACGTTTTCCGCTGTCGGACTTTTCAGGATGTCGGCCTTGGATTTGGATTTCGCAAGACCTTTAAAAAGCGAATTATGACGATCCACAAGGATATACGTGAAAATACATAATAAGGTGGTTGAGATACCACCTTGAGGCGAATCTTCCAGATTTTAATTGGCAAATGAGATTTCAACCTGAGATATCGTAGCGAAATGATACTCATAATAGCATTTTTTCATTTTTACTTAACTTATGCACATAATCCTACTATTCAAAAGTGAATGTCAAAGAATTGTAAGCAATAAAGAAATTCTTCAACTGATCAATTTGAATAAGGGTTATTAAACTTAACATTTCTAACATGAATTAAAATGTGAAATTATTTCGAAAAAGAAGTGAAATATTCTACAGGAAAAACTGATTAGACTTTACAAAATTAGCCCCCCTAAAATGCCGCATACTAAGATGATAACCAATAACTAAGATGATAGAAACCAACAAGTCAGTTGTCTTTTATGTATATGTCTACCCAGTAACATTCAATAGTGTATAATAAAATTTATATGGAGAATATCCACATTTGTGATATTTGTTTGTTTTAAAAGAAGTATAATTACCTTCTTTAGCTTTAGAAATCAATCCGGACATATCGCCGATCCTGTTGATCTTATTCTCCTCCGACGGACTGTGTAAGATATTCTGACTGGCCAATTTTTGCGTGAGATCTTTCACAGTGTTCTCTCTCTTGAGCTGCATCAGCAGGTTCCTCTCGTTCTCGTTCGTTTTGTCCACGTCTTCTTCGTTTTCCCTACCTTTCTGGTCTTCGGTTTTGTTGTTGTACATCATAGACAGGATCCACGGCTGTTTGGTGAGGCCTTCTTCGGAATCGAGTTTATTGACGGCGTTAAGGATGGGCGTGAGGTCTTTCCGCGACGAATTTCTGTTCAAAAGGTTTCCGTTGCTAATCCGCTGCTGGAGAGCGGTTGTGTAGTTTCCTGCCAAGATCGGGGTATGAATTAATGAGGAAAGGGAAATGTTCAGAACAACTCTCCGCATAATATGGATGATATTAAAATAACGGTTTTTATACAGTAAAGATGAATTAGAATATCGCCAAATCAACAACCTCAAAGAATAATAAAGACAGGCAACTCCAACTTGTTCTAAACCATCAATATTATATTCTATAAGTTCTCATTTGAAATGCGTCAATCTCCATCCAAATCCACGAGATATTGTGGAGTGCATAAATTCACCGTGCATGATGAAATCAAGATACTGTGATACATGTACTATTATCTAATAAAGAGGCTATGTCAGATCATCAACATAATATCTGTAGACCACATGTATGGTGGTACTCAAAACCGTTTGTGGTTCTGCTGCCGGTAAAGTGGAAGTACAGTATCCTTTGTTCATTAGTGTGCCAAAAACTGTGACGGTCAGAGGCCACGTTCTTGAGTTTATTGGGTTTGAACATATTTTGTTGCGGAGATATTTCAAACGTGCACGGAGCAAAGAACCAGAGCCAAGTTTCACTTCAAAGTTAAAGAACTGCCGTAAAAACCCATGGTATGCTTGTGGAACTATTTGGTGACAATTCAATGACCCAATGAATAACTTTTTTGTGTAACAAACATTTCAGAGATGGACGAACGTTTGCCTACAACGATGAACGTTCATGGATGACCATCGCCACGTACAACATCAGAAAACATCTCGAAAGTGCGGATCGTAGATGAAGAATCCATGATGTTAGTAAGATCATGAGAATGTCATACGAATCCATGCAACGCACGTTCTCAGACAATTTGGGGATGGAAGGCAATGCTGTAAAATTAGCACTGAGACTGTTGGGCCGACCAAAAAGAACAACGTGCAGCTGTCTTCACTGAATCGAAAATTGCAGCAAGGTATAACTCCAAGTTTCTCTTCAATGTCACAACTGGCGATGGAACATGACTTTATGGTTATGACAATAATACTAAATCGTTGCAAAGGAAGTCGACAAACTCACAGCGGTCAAAAAATCTACGTCTAGTTCGCAGCTCATGATGAATCATAGAAATTTATAACTATATACCGCAAATTTGACAGTCGTAGCTTCACTAACACAGCCTTACACTTTAAAAGTTCCAGTGCCTTATTGAAAACCTCATAATGACCGAGAATTTTTCATCTAGAAGCATGATAAAGTGCGACCATGACAAGCCTTCTGGAACTTCTAACGAAGTCAGTCGATTGATGTATCTCCAGATGCAAATGAGATGAAATAACCCCCACTTCATTATGTAGAAAAGCTAAATAAAATTGTTGCATTATAAGTAGGAATAGAGTTCGAATTGAAATGAAATTTCAACAGTTGGTCTAAATACAAACTTGTCTGTACATACACAACCAAAAAATTTATTATTAATTAAGTGTTTTTTTTTGTTTTTTCAAAAACAATGAACTTGTCGCTACCGCTGAGTTCCACAAATTTCAAAATATCGCTGAGAAATGTCATGACTTTATTTATAACAAAATATTTTGATATATCACTGTCGAATAGCTAGTTGTTAGTGCACAGATGAAATTAAAAAGGAAAAATATATATAAACATGTATTTTGCATTTAATACCTACCGTTGACTTTGTTGTCGTTTTTCGGGTCATCGCCATTCTGTATTTTACCCCTATGCAGTGAGATCGTTTCTTGTTGCTGTTTTAAAAATGTCCTCTGTCTTTCGGCTCTCTCCCTGCGCTGCCTCAAAGCGGGTGTTACTCCAGCTTCGCGCGCTGAGCAGAAGCAAGAATGATTGTAAGCAAAGCGAGTGCACAAAAACATGTCTACGTGGTCGTACATATATATGAAAATTTATAAAAGAATGCGCGAATGAGAGATTGAATTAGTTCCATAACGAAACACTTCGTAATTGGTAGAAACAGAATTTTTTGGGACTTTTTTGAGAATACCTTTTAGAGAGAATTCCGCCCCCAAAAGAGTTTTGAAAATCTAAGGAATTTCGTACGAAACGTTGATTAATTTTCGACTAATTATTTTTTTCAACTCTCAAAATCTAATAAAAGAAAAATATATATATCTCTCTCTCATAAACATAAAAATTATGCATATTAATTTTAAAATTTACAAAATGGCCTCATAGAATGAGGTATAGAATGCCTAGTATTAGTTCAATATTTCCAAAACACTTTATGATTTAGATAAAAATAACACGCCAATATGAAACATGACTCTTGACATTTGAAAAAATTCAATAAAAAATACAGGTCCGTATTTGAAAATGAAAAGTTGAGGGTGGCCAAATGTGTACGATACCCTGTATATACATTTTATTCAGACATTTGGAAAGGCTACAAAAAGTTGCTATGGAAAAGTGGCAAAATTAAAAAAATCTTCGTAAAATAAAAAGATAAAGCCAAAAGAAGAATTTCGAAATTTTCGATTTTTCCTGTATAACTCCAGAACGAAAGAAGCTAGGTCAAATTTTTCAAAATTCATATAATTAACCTCTGAAATACGCTACTTTGCCCCCATTTAACCAACCCTCTATCTCTCACCGTTATCGAAATCCCCATGCATATACTCGAATTTGAATAGCCCTGTATATGTATATATATATATATATATATATATATATATATATATATATATATATATATAAATATATATATATATATATATATATATATATATATATATATATATATATATATATATATATATATATATATATATATATATATATATATATATATATATATATATATATATATATATATATTTAATGCGTTCGGATTTTTATTTGAAAATTGATATTCAATCATATCTACCCTCTAACAGAGCTAGTTTCATGAATCTCGTCGACATGGAATTCCCATTCATACTTCAAGAGAGAATGTTAGAAAATTCGACGGTGGAAACACTAGACAAAAAATCGAAGGATCTCAATTTAGATCAATCAGAAACGCCAATCGCGGAAAACTCATGTCACTTAACACCCATAGGTGGTCATAATTTATGCGAAGTTCTGCAAAGTTTCACATTATTTGATGTGCCACCACGTATGCGGTAAAGTGCCATGAGTTTTCGGCGATTGGCGTTTCTGCTTGATCAAAAGTGAGATACATATCGATTTCCGTTGTGATTTGTTCGCATTTCATTAGAGCTCTTCTCAGGAACAATTAGGTAGTTATATGGATTCGATGTAGTGGCCCACTCGATCGATGGATCGATGGGACAGTACTGATGATCTCGTTGGAGAGCGACCGACTGTTTAGTGTTTACATCCTATGTGGCACGAATGTCGAATTTTCTAACATTCTCCCTTGAAAGATGAATGGGAAATGCAGGTCGTCGAGTCTCAGGAAACTCAGTGCTATAATCTAAAAATTTCGAGGAAAATATGAATAAAAACAATCCGTATTTTGAATGGTTTTAGTTAACCCCGAAATACATGAAAAAAATGGCCGGATGAAAACCTCTTGTGGACCGTACTTTTCACACCCCAACACCAAACAATATATGCCCGATAGAGTGAATGAAGCTTTATTTACTGGAACATATTTGAAAGATTAATGTGCAAAATTAGAAACAAACAAGAAACAAACCCCAAAAAAAAATCAATTTTTCGTTAACTAAAGGCGAACTTACCTTGGTTATTATCTTTGTACCTCCCGTTCAAATTCGAGTTGCCAATTTCCGACGAATGCGAACTGGAGGTGTCGTCGTCATCCTCCTGATTAGTCTGCGTTTTCAAGCAAATGCCGACGTTGTTGTTATTGTTGTTAATGTTAAGTTTATTGCTTAAAGCGTACACGTTCGCTGTACCTGTAGAATGCCTTCTACTCTTCCTTCTCTCCGAGGAATCGGCGACGGATTTTCGACAGCGCAGCGTTTTCCTGATGTTTTCGTCCAACAGTCTGAACGGATTTCCACCGGTCTCGGCGCCATCTTCGTATTGAAGGACCGCCTCGTAGATTTGGAACTGCTGCAAGAGGTCCAGGTCCGTTCCAGGTTTGGACATGTATCTTTGGATTATGTGCTCGATTCCTTGTTCTTCAAGGGCGTCTGAAGTCAAATAAAGCAACAATATAAGTACAACAGAAAGTTACGAGATGGCGTTATATGATATTGTCAGCATGAGAGCGGACAGAAAATCTGACTCAATCTCACGTGGGAGAGGGGGTGGTCTCATCAAATATCACGTAATTTTTTTTCGCAAGAAACAGTATAAAATTTCGAGGAAACTGGGTTAACTTAAGTAAAAAATATTTCTCCACTAAAATATAGCTAAATCATTCATAAAAATATTCATCGCGGTTTCATTATGCACTGATGGAAGAATTTATTAACTATAAATTCATTTGGTTGGAAACAATTAATTCATTTATTAAATATGAAAAAGTATTTTTCTAACATTATTCGTCAACTATTGATAAATATTTATTAACAGTAAATACTTTTATGGAGTAAATATTTCTTCTTCATATACGGTACGATGTGAATATTATTCATAAAAAAATAATGCCATAACATTTTATAATAAATATACGATGCACTAATAATTTTCACTGAAAAAAACTGTGACTTATTACAATCATTGTTTTATTATTAACTCAATTTTTTTCACATTTTTATAAAATATTACTGATTTACTTGAACTAATAGAATTAGCACACAGATTAACTCATTCATATAACAAATATGCATTTAAAAAAATCTCACGTGAGATTCGGGGATTTTTTAAAAATAAATCTAATAGAATCAGATTAACAAATACGTATTTAAAAAATTTCACGTGAGATTCGGAAAGGGAGGGAGTGTGCCGAGAAAAATCTCACGACATCTCAGCAAGGGGGGTGAAGGGGTCGAAAAATCGCGAAAATTCTCTCACGTAATTGATGGATGGCCCTTAATATGTAGCACACGTACAAAATGGCGTATGCGCTGGTAAATTGAATGATGTTAATAACTCAACCTCCCATTCGTTTCACCTATAATTCATTTCTCGGAGGTCAAAACAGAATTCTGTAACGTAAATTCAACGCGAAAGACGTGTATTTATAAAAACTTTGAAACTCCTTTTAGCAGGTTTTCACTTTGAAAATCTGCTTATTAAAATGTTTGCGATTAGCAAAGTTGGACCTAGGACCAAGATAGTTTTTCGTTTCATGACTTTTCATGATGCTTGGCATCAAAAACTCAATTTCATATATCTCTATATATATATATATATATATATATATATATATATATATATATATATATATATATATGTATATATATATATATATATATATATATATATATATATATAT
Source organism: Cynegetis impunctata (assembly GCA_030704885.1). Lineage (NCBI taxonomy): Eukaryota > Metazoa > Arthropoda > Insecta > Coleoptera > Coccinellidae > Cynegetis > Cynegetis impunctata. Next base: position 23,724 of record JARQZK010005096.1, on the reverse strand, counting down.
ATATATATATATATATATATATATATATATATATATATATATATATATATATATATATATATATATATATATTATATATATATATATATATATATATATATATATATATATATATATATATATATATATATATATATATATATATATATATATTATATATATATATATATATATATATATATATATATATATATATATATATATATATATATATATATATATATATATATATATATATATATATATACACTGGCCAGCAAAATTAACGCACCACTAAAATTTGGGTCAATTTCAAAGTTAATTTTCTCGCGAACTGCTGAATCGATTTAGATAAAAAAAATTTTCAATGTAGCTTATATCTTCAGAAATGACGTTATGCAAAGAGAGATAATTTAAATTCGAGTTTTAGGTATATACTGGGTGTTTGAAGAAAAACTAGTAAAATGCACAACTTTTGTCATATTCTGTGGGAATTCCCATCAACAGTATTAGGTGTCTCTCTAAGTCAAAATATAGCCCCATCTTTTACAAGCATTTTGTTTTTTTATTCACGTTTTTATCTCACATATTAAATGAAATACGGAATTTAATGTCGAAAAAAGACTTCAATTTGCTAGGAACATGTGAACTGGACTGCTGAAGATAGCGAAAAGTACATTGACGAAATTTTGTCAGAGCATGTGGTCCCTATGGCTGGTTATATTGGAGATAATTTTATACTAATGCAAGATAATGCCAGACCACATACTGCGAAAATAGAACTAAATTATCTAAATCAGGTGAATATTGAGGTCCTAGATTGGCCTCCAGGTAGTCCAGACCTTAACGCTACAGAAAATTTATGGGATCTAATGAAAGGCAGCTTAGAGATCATCAACCCCCACCTGCCTCCTTGGATGATGTAGAAAACATTATGAGGGAAATATGGACAAATATAGATCAAGCAAAAATTAGACGTCTGGTTCAAAATATGGGTCGTCGATGTCAATCAGTTATAAGCAATAGGAGAGAAAACACCCGATGTTGACTTTTTATTTTAATGTTTAAGATTTTATTTTAAATTTTTTAAAAATAAATTTTTGTTGTTACGTTCTACATTAAATTCCGTATTTCATTTAATATGTGAGATAAAAACGTCAATAAAAAAAACAAAATGCTTGTAAAAGATGGGGCTATATTTTGACTTAGAGAGGCACCTAATACTATTGATGGGAATTCCCACAGAATATGACAAAAGTTGTGCATTTTACTAGTTTTTCTTCAAACACCCAGTATATGCCTAAAACTCGAATTTGAATTTTCTCTCTTTGCATAACGTCATTTCTGAAGATTTAAGCTACATTGAAAAAATTTTTTATCTAAATCGATTCAGCAGTTCGCGAGAAAATTAACTTTGAAATTGACCCAAATTTTAGTGTTGCGTTAATTTTGCTGGCCAGTGTATATATACATAAATACATATACATATATATATATATATATATATATATATATATATATATATATATATATATATATATATATAAATGTGTTCATATGTATGTATGTATAAGCTTATGTATTTTAGCGTTGTTTACACGATAAAGGGCGCAATTTTGAAGCAATAGGGTAGAAAAATTGTAAATAGGTAGTTTCTCATGATATCTTGGATGGGATTGGTTTTGGTTCGAATTGGTTGGGGGGTTGACCCCTCCCCCCAAGGGGGGGGGAAATATATCTTGTTTACACGATAAAGGACGCAATTTTGAAGCAATAGGGTTGAAAGTTTTTAAATAGTTAGATTCGTATGCTATCTTGGATGGGATTGATTTTGGATTGAATTGGTTGGGGGGTTGACCCCCTTAGGGGGGAAATAAATCTTGTTTTTACGACAGAAGGCGCAATTTTGTAGCAATAGGGTTCAAAGTTTGTATCTAGGTAGTTTCGTTTGATATCTTGGATATAATTGGCCTTGGTTCGAATTGGTTGGGGCGTTGACCCCCCGGGGGAAGAAATAAAGGGAAGAATAGAGGTCGCAATTTTGGAGTAATAGGGTTGAAAGTTTGTAAGTTGGTAATTTCGAAAGATATCTTGGATGGTGTTTGGTTTTGGTTCGAATTGGTTGGGGTTGACCCCCCAGGGGAGGAAATGAATCTTGTTTGCACGATAGATGGCGCAATTTTGAGACCATAGAGTTAAAACTTTGTAGGTAGGTAGTTTCGTATGATTATCTTGTATAGTATTCATTTCGATGTGAATTGGTTGAGGGTTGATCCCCCGAGGAGGAAGTAAGTATTGTTTACACATTAGGGAGCAAACCTGCTTTTTAATGCAGCCCGCTGCGATAGAGTTTTTTTAATATTAACTTGAAATTGTGAAAATTTGATTTTTGAATGTGTTGAAAAGTGTTAAATATTATTGACCTGTTTGATCGTAATAGGTATCCTGGTCGGGAACTCCATTCAAAACTTTGTTGATCAGGGTGGTGGCGTAGATCAGCAACTCAGTATCTGCGGAATCGAAGTCTCTCAGGAGTTTCATAACGTTATGCCATGGTAGCAGCCCTTGAGAACAATCCACACCTTGGACAGCTTTAACTAGAAGCATGCAGTTGGAGTCTGTGTATTCAACGAAAACCTGAAAAAGAATATTCATAACTTTTGATTGTTTGGAGATATGTATGAATTTAAAATATTAATAATAATGATGAAATATTTACAAGCTCCCTTAATTGTTATCAAATAATACTTCTCAATTCAATATTATTTATTCCAGGTATATCTTTGTATCTCTATTATGTATTACTTTGTTTGCGAATTGAACAATTCATGGGTAATCGACTGTGAAACAACCCCTTTGAAAATATATTGATTTTTTTGTTTAATTAGTTTTTCACAAAAATGAAAGATCAGACATGATCATTGAAAAGTTGCTGCAGTCATATTTTATAAGGTTTATTTTCGTGAATATTCCTCCCAGTCTTCTGTTTGTTTGTTTTGTATTTTCAATTTTATTATTTGGTCAATATTCTGGCACGAAATGAAACATCCCGGACAGGCCACTGTGAAGCAGTTGGAACGAAAAAACTTCTCGGCATCAGAGTTACATAAATCAATTTTACTTTATTTATTTACTTCTACAATGTTATGTAAATGCGTTTGTTTGATACCCTATATGACAAAATACGGACACCCTACTGCGTAGCACTAGGAATGATAAAACCCCTCGGCGCATGTGCATGTCGTCAATATTTTTTCAATGTATTATAAAAAAAAAAAATTTTGAAAACACTTTTCTTATGAAGTCATATGTGTTTCATCGATATCCGTTGGAATTTTTAAAATGGGACCAGCTACTAACTTTTTGTCGTGATACTATATCATGTCTATGGACAAGAAAATCTAAAAAACGCTATAATATTTTATTATTCGTGGGGAAAAATTTTTGAAAACACTTTTCTCATGAAATCATATGTGTTTTATCGATATCCGTTGGATTTTTCAAATCGGACCAGATCCCAACTTTTTGTCGTGAGACTAAAAAAGAGGTAATAAAAAATCTAAAAAACGCTATAATTTTTTTATTCTTCGTGGGGAAAAATTTTTAAAAACATTTTTCTTATGAAATCATATGTCTTTTTCGATATCCGTTGGAATTTTTAAAATCGGACCAGATCCCAACTTTTTGTCGTGATACTAAAAAAGAGGCAATAAAAAATCTAAAAAACGCTATAATTTTTTTATTCTTCGTGGGGAAAAATTTTTAAAAACATTTTTCTTATGAAATCATATCTGTTTTATCGATATTCGTTGGAATTTTCAAAATGGGACCAGCTACTAACTTTTTGTCGTGATACTATATCATGTCTATGGACAAGAAAATCTAGAAAACGCTATAATTTTTGTATTCTTCGTGGAGAAAAATTTTTGAAAACACTTTTCTTATGAAATCATAATATGTGTTTTATCGATATCCGTTGTAATTTTTAAAATCGGACCAGATCCCAACTTTTTGTCGTGAGACTATAACCCCTTTAGCTTCGCCTCGGGGTAAAAATCCCAGAAATTTATGAAAAAAATTTCTCTGCGAAACAAAAATCTGACCTGACCTAACATAATCTATCAAAAAAAAAACGATAAAAAGTTGGGATCTGGTCCGATTTTAAAAATTCCAACGGATATCGATAAAACACATATGATTTCATAAGGGAATTTTTATTCTCAATTTTTCCCCACGATGAATAAAAAAATATAGCGTTTTTACCCCGAGGCGAAGCTAAAGGGGTTATAGTCTCACGACAAAAAGTTGGGATCTGGCCCGATTTTAAAAATTCCAACGGATATCAATAAAACACATATGATTCCATTAGGGAATTTAAATTCCCAATTTTTCGCAACGAAGAATAAAAAAATATAGCGTTTTTACCCCGAGGCGAAGCTAAAGTCTCACTACAAAAAGTATGGATCTGGTCCGATTTTAAAAATTCCAACGGATATCGATAAAATACATATGATTTCATCAGAGAAGTTTTGTTCCCAATTTTTTCCCAACGAAGAATAAAAAATTATAGCGTTTTTTAGAGAGGAATTACGACATGTGCATGCGCCAAGGTCGATATGTACGAAGTCCTACAAAACATGCGTCGAAGTGCTCTGTGTGCCACGGTAACCAAGCGACGTTGATAGCTTCAGCTGATTCTGCGTCTGTGTCTGCTTCCCATCTTATCAATTTGATTCATAATTTGCAGCAAAATGAACCGGGAAAGGATATTTTTGCTAAATTTTCACGGATTTTATTCGTAATATCGAATTATTAATACATTTATTGCAATTTTCCTTCATTTCATTGGTAAAATCGACTTTCATTGTTATTTAATTTATATAATACATTCAAAAAATATTGACGACATGCACATGCGCCGAGGGGTTTTATCATTCCTAATGCTACGCAGTAGGGTGTCCTTCATTTTTTAGATTAGGCGTTATGACATGCGCATGTGCCGAGGGGTTTTATCATTCCTAGTGCTACGCAGTAGGATATCCGGATTTTTTTTATTAATCACGAGCAAAAATGATCGAGAACCAGATTTCCGATGAAATCTTATGTGTTTTATTGATTCCCATTGGAATTTTAAAAATCACACAAAGATGTGTTTTTTGTAGCGAGATAAAAAATATTCAAAAATTTTTTGTGGATATCAATTTCTCCGCGTGTGAGACATAAACAATTAAATAGAGTTTAGTATGCATTGTATTCACAGAATAAGTAGTGTAAAATGTTTGCATCAACTAATCATATAATCAACATTCGATTACGAAGCTCGCGTAAGCAATGAACTTCTTTAGTTCTATGTTTCTCTCTGATTGCTCAACCTCATTCGACGATTTGCTCTTCTTGCAAATATGTATAATAATATTTCCATCGGATAATTTGAAGCGAATTATAACGCAGTCAACAGACACCAAATTGCCGGGTTATGAGTCCTCGATAGAAATAATAGTGCCTATAATCACAACGGATGAAGACTTCTCTCTTGACGATTCATACTATACGCAATAATTTTATTATGAATAAGGAGTAAAATGACCCTACGATTTTGACATAATTTCTGAATAGCTGAAGAACTAAATTATGTGATTTACATTGAAATGAAATTGACAATAATTTGGTAAATTTGTGAAAATCCGATATATATATATATATATATATATATATATATATATATATATATATATATATATATATATATATATATATCTAATATATAAAATTCTCGTGTAGCGGTGTTAGAGGTTAAACTCCTCCGAAATGGCTCAACCGAATCTCATGAAATTTTGTGTGCATATCGGGTAGATCTGAGAATCGGCTAACATTTATTTTTCATCCCCCTAAATGTTAAGGGTGGTCCACCCCTCAATTTAATTTTTTTATTTTTCAGACGAAATTTTCTGTTTTATTTTTTTTATGATACAACATTCAAAAATACATACAACACTCAATTTTCACCCTTCTACGATCAACCCCCATTTTTTAATTGTCAAACTCCTCCGAATTGACCCGACCGATTCTTATGAAATTTTGTGTGCATATCGAGTAGATCTGAGAATCGGCCAACATCTATTTTTCATCCCACTAATTTAATTTTTTTATTTTTCAGACACAAATTTCTGTTCTATATTTTTATGATACAGCAAAAATACACACAACACTAAATTTGCACACCTCTACGATCAACCCCTATTTTTCATTTGTTAAACTCCTCCGAAATGGCTCGACCGATTCTCATGAAATTTTATGTGCATATCGGGTATGTCTGAGAATCGGCCAACATCTATTTTTCATCTCCCTAAATATTAAGGGTAGTCCATCCCTTGATTTTTTTTTGGACAAAACTTAATGTTAATTTTTTTTATAATACAGCATTCTAAAATACATACAACCCTAAATTTTCACTCCTCTACGATCAATCCCTATTTTTTATTTGTTGATTATAAACTTCAATTTTTTTGGCAAGATTTTTATTTTTATTTTGTCAAGAATAAAAGAATTCATATAACTCTCAATTTTTTACCTTCTACGATCAACCCCTATTTTTCCGTCGCGATTTTCATTTTTTCAAATTTTATCCACAGATCCGCAATAGGGTTGCAAGTTGGCAATCGACAATTAGTTATTATTATATATTAACAATACTCTGTCTGAGAATAGATCGTAATATATTTTTCATACCCCTACGTGATTAGAGTAGTTAACCACAAACATTTTTATGAATTTTTTGACAAAATTTTCATTTTTATTTTTTTATGATGTTGCATTAAAAAATACAAACAACTCTAAATTTTAACCCTTCTATCAACAACCTATATTTTTCAATAGTCATTTTTATAATTTAAACAACGTTTGCCGGGTCAGATAGATTGATAGATAGATAGTGATACATCGGCAGATAGATGAATAGATGGAAAAATTGATAGATAGAAATAATTTATATGGCAGAACAACGTTTGCCGGGTCAGATAGATAGATAGATAGATAGAACGATAGATAGATAAAAAGATAGATAACTATCTAGATAGATAGTTAGATAGATAGATGAAAATAATTTATATGGCAGAACAACGTCTGCTGGATCAGCTAGTATATATATATATATATATATATATATATATATATATATATATATATATATATATATATATTTATTTATTTATTTATTTATAAAAAAAAGTGGAACAAACCCCCTAGCAGAGCTGGCTACATAAGTTAACAATGTATCGAAGATTCCCACCTACCTTGACGGTAGGTAAATGTTAGAAGTGTCAAGATGGTCATTACAGTTCAAACCATTTTTGTAATTTCCCTTGCGCACGTAAAGCCAATATATGTATATTGAACTTTTTTGGGCTCCATGATTCTTGCTGGCTAAAAATTTTAAAGGTTTAGACCCTTCTTCAGCCCTCTATGAAACATGAATTCACTTTCCTATATTTTCACATGTACAGGGTGTCCCGAAATTAGACGTCAATATTTCAACCACGTATTCTACTTCAAAAAATAAGGATAAAAGTTTTTACAAAGTAGGGTCTTCAACTTCTTCGTTTTCAAGACACAGGGTGTTAAAGTTGAAGACCTGATGGTGGTTTTTCGTAAATATTTTCGAAACCTGTGAAGATAATTGGATTAAATAGAAATAGAAATATTCAAATGCATTTTTCTCGAAAATGCTGCTTCCTAGCAGAGTATGAGAAGAGTACCTTATTTATACAAAAAGCTTCATATTTTCAAATTTTGAAGTCAAAATAACTAAAAATCAACCAACAAAAAAATTAGGGCCTAATTTTTCGCCAATACCCTCCTGCACTATGTACTCCTGAAAATATTACAATACTAACTTTTAGTACATTGAATAGAGCGTAAAAAGTTTCGTAACTGTACCAAATTTTATCCAATTACCTACAGAGGTTTCGAAAATATTCACAAAAAAACACCATCAGGTTTCCACCTTTAACATCCTGTATCTTAAAAATGGAGAAGTTGTGGACCCAAGTTTATATGAACTTTTATCTCTATATTTGGAAGTAGAATATGTGGTCGAAATATTGAGTTATAATTTCGGGACAGCCTGTATATCAAATTCCAGATTTCCTAATCGAGAATGCGAAACTATGTAAAGAGAAAGGTCGAGAGAATCGGGTGCCCGTTTAGGCTCTAAAGAAATGGGTGGGCCTTATTCCTATCAGTCGAACAGTTTTCAAAAATCGAGCGTCGAAAATTTTGCATCAAAAAACGACCGTGGAGGGTGTTTCTACTGACCGTGGAGGGTGCTTAATACAATTATTGCACTTACCAGAAGCAATTTCAGTGCAGTTTTCACGACCAATCTGAATTTGGAAGAGATCAAGCTGTACAGCCACTGCACAGTTTGGTTGTGTTCCATGACACCATTCATGCCATCCACGTAGAGCATCACCTGTCCCAACGCCCTTAGAATATAATTTTGGTAATTCTGATCGGCCTCAGAGCCAACTTTAATGAGACATGACAGGCCATCGTTTTGGACAAATTCGTGTACCAGATCTTTGTCTTCTTGAAAGATTTGTTTGAGAGAGAAGAGTGCTCTTCGTAGCTCACGACCTTCGGAAGTGAGGAGTTTCTCTGAAAAGAAAATATACTGAGGAAACGGAAATTCAGTTGTAATCAGGAGCTGACGTTCCTGATTATGTCAACTTGGTCGGGTGCGTAGTACGAGTTATGTAAGCACACAAATATATTAATGATGCATTATCAAACATGTATTGTACAACGATTTATTTACGACTACCTTTAATGATAAAAAGGTACAGCAATATTTTGATTAAATTTCAAGTAAAATTTTAAGCTGATATCTGATCAAAATGAGTGATTCAGACAGCCATCCATAGAAAATTGACGCAAACATTTTAGGAGAACTTGAACATTCAATAAGTCTTAGTAATATATGTAATAATTATCTTTCGAAAGTAACAACAAAACCAGGAATAGCTTCTTCAGGAATAAATATGTCAAATTTTGAAAATTGTACGACTAGTATTTACAACGAATATATTATTCACAATTTCAAATATTTCTAATTTTCTTTCAATTTCAAGTTGTATGAAACACATTATAATTTCAATATCGTTTGCCGTACAAACAATTCCTTAGCCTAATATGCAACATTTGGGTAGTAGTGAGTAGTTGACAAATAACAAAAACCACAGTAAAATAATTTTCTAAATTTTTGACTTACCGATAATTGTGTGTACTCTAACGGACAGCTGGGTTCTTAGTACGATAGAATTCTTCTTGCTGAAACAAAAAATAATAATCAGACCCCGTATATTTATTTCAATTTTATTATAAAATACCACTCGCTTTCATGAAAAAAATGGTGGAATAATGACATACAAAATAAATTGAGAAATACTACCAAATGATACTATTCACTTTATAAGGCTTTATGAATAAAAACTATAATATTTCATAATTAATAAATAAGCTTTTCATTTTTTTCAATGAGTGACATCCAAGAATAAATTTATACTTATTGTGAATAAAAAATAATTCTTCAAATGTTATTATTTCTGGAATATTACCGAGATTATAAATTGTGGAAACCTAAAAAATAGCATATAACTATAAAAAGCTAGAACCAGAACCTTTATCTCAAGGAAAATTACTTCTTAATGTCCATAAATTCTTTAGGTAAGGTAACAATTCTTAATGAAGCAATCAACTTACACTTAGTTAATATGCATGTATGAATATATGTATACTAATAATAGTTATAATTTCATTCGTACTTAGGCTAAAAGAAGCATGTAGACGTCATGAGAATATAAATACAAATAATCACATAAGTATAAATGTAGACGTAAATATATAGGTATTTCCATCTCGAGTATAAGTCAAATACAAACGGAAAACTTACAAATATGTGGAAAAAACTCTTCAAATGAACAAAATGCATATCTTAAAAGAAAACGCTTCAGCTCTTTCTTGAATTATTCAATACAACTCATGCTAGTTGGAAGTGATGGCAATTTACACACATATTTGGGATTATTTTTTTCATATAATGCACTCTAATGTTCAGGAAACAGTAATATTCCATAATTTCTTGTACTACACGAAGCACTCAATTTCACAAAATAATTAAAATTCTAGGGGTATATTGCCGCTTTGAAGAAAAATATCGAGGGCAGGATGAGTATACCTTCATAAATGGAATACTTCCTACAGGATTCAGTACTATGAAGACCAAACAAGAGACAGATTTTTCTTTTCTGTGCAATGAATATACCGTCCTTCAACATTTTGATATAACTCATAATAGTGTTTGAAATATAAGGTGTGTGAAATAGCATGACACACAGCTACAAGATCTGTGACTGCCTCAATTGCACAAGAGCAAAATATAAACTACTCAGTATTTTGCAAACATGATTCATATAAATCTCCTACCTCAATTCAGAGTCAAAAAATCAGTCCAAATATCGGGCCTTCTTGTCAAAAGCATTCAACAAAATGATACTCTACCATTATGCAACTAAAATTGCACCCTTTTGTCCGCATTAAGAATTATTCCTTGATATCACGATTCCATACTATCACACTCTACTCTTTTTTCGACTTCTCTTTCTATAGATCCAGAGACTACTATTGAAGTATCATCCGACTTCCTGAGTATATTAAGGCAAGTCGTTCATGAATAACATGAACAACAACGGTCCCAAGACCGATCCCTGTGGAACACCTAATGTGGTTATGCATTTCTCAGGCATACACCCCCAACCTGTACTCAGATATTTCTACCCTCTAAATAAGATTTCAAACAATCATAGCAAACACCCCGCAAGCTAAGATAATAAAACTTATTCAGAACAATATTTGAGAACATAAGATCGAAGTCATAGTAATAGGGTTCCGTTTTTACCCTTTGGGTACGGAAACCTTTAGACTTCATTGTGGAATGAATTAATTTAACTTTTTCACTACTAGGCCGAGAACTTGTCACCTCACCCTCGTATTTCATTTTGCCGTATCGTAAAACCATTTGGGTTGCCACACGATACTTCTTCTCGCAGTGAACGACCGTGACAATCCTAGTGAATTTTTTATCGTCTCACTATAGAAACACAAGAACGCAAATCTCTCATATCTAAAACGGTTCACAAATACCTCTTATTAACGCAACGGTCCTCGGTGCCTACTGCGATTGTTCTTACGGCAATTTAATATGACAATTTCTCCAGTTATTCGATCTGCCATATAAGTGATACCATTTACTGCTATTAACAGGGTTCTACGAAAGAATGGGAGAAAGTATGCGGGTGTAGATGCCATATTAACTACGTGATGTTATCGAAGAAGAATAGTATAATTCCAGAGGAAACAGTTTATCAGCTCTGATCCGAAATTGCCGATGGGTGTATCTGTACTTCGAGGTTATTCTGATTCCAAGTCATAGAAATACTTGGAGCGGAACAGTTCAATCCGACATCATATAATCATGGTGAGCACTAAGACGAATACAATATGTATTGTTATTACGAGTATAAACCGTCTGACTCGGTGATCCTAAGATCAGCACTAGTTTTCCAAGTGATAGATAGACAATTTCTTTATTTCAAGTTCTTCACAACAATTAGTATAAAAGATGAAATGACGTTTACAAAAAAAACTTAAATTAAGAACAAGTTTCTCGAACCAAAGTAATCCCCAAAGTTTTAATGTTCCAAACTGAATCAACATATATATATATATATATATATATATATATATATATATATATATATATATATATATATATATACAAATATATATATATATATATATATATATATATATATATATATATATATATATAAATAATAATAATAATAATAATCTTTATTCATCCTGTTTGACATTTAACAACGTATAGGACAAGTCAGGTAAGTATAAGTATAAGCACATTTATCTATAATTAAAGGAAAAGAAATACAGAACCTCTAAAAACTATCACATAAGTATTCATCTACACTATAGTAGCACTTTGTTAACAAAAAAGCCTTAACTGCTGAACGAAAACAAATTTTCTCCAGAATTTTTATATTGTCTGGTAGTTTATTAAATAACTTGATACATGAATATATTGGGGATGTTTCAAACTTGCTGGTGTTATGCTTTGGTATAGACAACAAGCTAGCATTCCTTGTGCTGTAATTATGGAAGCTAGAGAGCTTGACGTACAGTTTTTCATTGTCTTTTGTGTAGAGAAGACATTTATAAATGTAAATACATGGAGCAGTCAATATTTTATTTCCTCGAAATATTGATTTACAAGATGTTCGTGGGTTAAGCCCAAAGATCATGCGCAAAATACGCTTTTGTGCAACAAACAGTCTACCAAAGTCAGTCGAATTACCCCAGACCTCAATATTATAGGACAAGTGAGAATAGACTAGTCCATAATAAACATTCACTAGTGAATCGAGTGGAAGCGAGCTCCTCAGTTTGCTTATAGCGTAAAAGGAGGAGGAAAGTTTTTTGCTGATGTATGCAATATGTTCCCACCATCTCAAATTACTGTCAACAATTACACCTAAAAACTTTGTAGAGTTTTTGGAGCGGAAAACATCCATTCCAGAGTTGAGAGTTATCGAGGAGGATCCTCTCAGCTCAAATTTAATCAGTTCAGTTTTGTTAACATTCAGTATGAGTCTGTTGTCCCGACACCACAAGCTGAAGCTTTTTAATAGTAATTCGCCAGTGAGCTCGCTTACACTCTTTGCCTTCAAGAAAAATGAAGTATCATCTACAAAAATTACAAGTTTATCCATCTTGATATGGTCCGGTAAATCATTTATGAACAAAATAAAAAGTAATGGTCCTAGTACAGAACCTTGTGGGACACCGAGTCCTATTTCCAATTCAGAAGAGCATGTATTTCCCACCCTAACAGTAAGTTTACGATGGGACATGAAACTAATAACCCACTTAAAGAAAGTACCGCGAAAGCCAAGATTGTAAAGTTTACTTTCAAGGAAACAAGGATCGATGGTATCGAAGGCTCGCGACAGGTCAAAAAAGAGACCAGCAACAACAGAACCCTCATCCAACGATGATTGAACGAACTGTAGAAAATCAATGACAGCTGTACCGGTTGAACGTCCGGCTCGAAAGCCATGTTGGCTTTCGACAATTAAATCGAATTTCACTAAGAATGACATCATACAGTTCAGTATTCTTTCTATAACCTTTGATAATACGCTTAGTAAAGAAATTGGACGGTAGTTCGCCACATCATTGGCATCATCCTTTTCGTGGATTGGGATCACAGTTGCAAGCTTAAAACAACTAGGAAATATACCACCGGAAACTGATACATTAATAAGGTGTGCGATATGTTCAGAAATATCTTTCGCTATTAGTCTCAAAATTTTTACAGAAACCAAGTCCTGACCGGTGGACTTTTTATTTTTTAATTAATTCAACGCACCAATCACCTCAATTCCATCCACAGGGTGGAAGTAGAAAGTATTATCACGAAATCCGTTCCAGACTCAATTTAGCAATACCAGAAAAATATTCAGCGAAAGCATTACCTACTTCGATATCCTTAGAAGAAACAACTCCACCAATATTCAATTTTAATTTATTGTTTGATTTATTGTTAGTTTTGTATTTCCTAACAGTTTCCATATTCACTATGCCCCAAGCCATTTTATTTTTATTATCAGATGTTCTAATCATATTGTCGTAGTAACTCAACTTAGTTGCTTTCACCAAGTGGTTGAAAGCACTCTTTGCGTCCTTATACAATTTTTGAGACTGACTAGTTTTTGAATTAATCTGAAGCCAATATAGATGTTTCAATTCTTCACTGGCTTCTTTTATTCTAGGTGTTATCCAATTTTTTGAAGTATTTATTCTACCGGTATTTAGAGTTAATGGACAGTGAAAATCAATGAGGTTCCTTATTGTGTCTACAAAAGTTCGAAAAATAATGTCCACATCTGAATTCACATAAATATCTGCGAAGGAGTAGTTGGAAATATCTTCAGCTAATTTTGTCAGATTTTGAAGGGACATATTTCTACATAGTTTAGGCTGAGAGCTATTTTCAGGCGAAACTCTGATATGGTCAGTGAAAAAATCCAGTAAGAGTGCATTATGATCACCAAAATGAACTGGAAAAACATCGGCTTTACAATTACTCAAGTCTACATTTGTTACAATATAATCGATCTTTGTGGAAGATGAATGGCCTAATATATTCGTAAACACCCGTGTTGGATGCAATGAAGTAATTTTCAATCGGAAGCAATCAAATAAATCCGTCAAATGTTCCCTACGTTTTGAGCTCACCTGTAGATAGTCGACATTGAAGTCGCCGCAGAGAAAGATATATTCCACTTGTTTAAAGCAGTGTTGTATTATGTTTGACATTATTGTGATAAACGTTTCAAAATTGTCTGTTGGTGGTCTGTATACACTGATGACAGCAAACGCACTATTTCCAAGAGTCAACTTAACAGCACTACATTCACAAATCATTTCTTCCGAGAACTTGATCACTTTTATTTCTTGAATGTCCAGACAATTTCTCGCGAAAATAGCGACACCTCCATGATCATGACTTAGACGACAGAAACTTGCCACCAGTTTATGGCCAGGAAATTTGATGGTATCCATACATTCCCTTGTACACCAATGTTCAGCAACACAGAATACATCAGGATTTTTTTCGGTTATTAGGAGTGTAATTCTATCAATTTTGTTCATAATGGATTGAACATTTAACTGCATTAGTCAACTTCAGTACAGAATCAACTATGGGTTTTGTTGAGTTCCTCTGCGCTGGTAAAAATTATGGACATTTGCTCTATTTGGCCAGTGTGATTGAATTAAAACCTTATCGTATTCCTCAGCCGGAATAAGAACTTTAAAAGACGAGTAGCTTTCGGGATAGCGAGCCTGGAGCGATTCACATTTCACATCAGAAAAAGTTTTCAACAGGAACGTTTGGAGATCCTCTGTTTTAGTTTCAGGCTTCAAGTTGGATACATGCAGAGCTTTGTATTTTTTTATGCCCTCAACATTTGTTGAGCCAGTGAAATTTCCAACAACTAGGGTTCGTTGTATTCTTCCTTTTCTGCGAGAAGTCTTTTGCCACTCAGTTTTATCGTCAATTTTTGCCGAAATGCTGGAATCTTCAACATTACCAACATAAAGGGTGGTTTGTTTTTGATGTTTCATTTCGGTCTCGCGAATATTTGTTTGTTTACTGTCTGCCTCCGATTTTTCATGGGGTACTGCAATGGAAAGTCTCGGTAAGGTTCCAGTTTTCGATGATCTTGGTGCATTATTCATGGGAGCAACGGTTGCGGCATCCCTATACGTAATGCTTGGCTGGAAGAGATCCGTATGAACGGTGTCGAGTTCCTTATCTTGTTTACATTTTTTACTTCTGATATTGGATATAATTATGTCCCTCTCGGAGATTTCTTTCTCTAACATGGAAATTTCAAATTCTGATAGTTTGGAACTTACATTCATCGACGAGTGATGGAAATAACTTTTCACTTGTTTCGGAACACGCTGGAGAAATCATAAATTCCCTATCACAACACTTTCCAATTTTTCTACTGCAGTGACTATGGTAAACTTTATAACAAATAGAACACTTTATGCCGGATTTTGCAATATTTCGTTTGCATCCAGCACATTCAGTATTATTTAATCGCAGAGCGCTTGCGGAACCATCCTTACTCGTTGACGCCATGCTGACAACTATATATATATATATATATATATATATATATATATATATATATATATATATATATATATATATATATATATATATATTATATATATATATATATAATATATATATATAAATATATATATATATATATATATATAACACACACATATATAATATATATATATATATATATATATATATATATATATATAAATATGATATTATTTGTCGAACTCTGAAATTTAAAACAATTTCATAATGTTGTTGGTTATATTAAAACCATTGGAAAAATTCAAGACGAATTATATAAGTGTGATAATCCCATCAAGAAAAATTTGATATAGCTATTTTGAACAAACTATGAATAATGGATATTGCAGCGAATTTAATTATAATTTCGTACAATTTTATGCTAATATTCATCAATTTCGTCATTTCAACAATCATAACTTTTGAGTGCAGTTCATGCAAAATATCAGTTTTGAAATGATGGCACCGTCCTTGTCTCGAATGAAAGTACTTAAGACTTTCCCAACGGTTTATTTGTAATAAAAGTTGCATTCCACGATAGTAAATCTAAAAAAAAAAAAATTTTTCATCACTCCGTTCTTAATATTTTGATATATGGCGGCAATCCATGCTAATTATGTTTTTTAAATATCAATTAAAGCAAGAACATTTCGAAATATATTTTATGGCGCCTAGAATGTGAGTTAGGAAAGCAGAGATAAATTTGAACGGAAATATTTGACATCATTGATCATAGTTGGGAAAAGTAATTTTTGGGTTATATGTTTATTAAACACATTTAAAAAAAGTAAATTTTAGGTATTGAATTTATTATATCACATAGTATAATTTTATAGGCTTATTTATAGAATAATATTCTGTTTCAGATAGAAAGACTTGTGTATATTGTGAGAAAACAGCTTATTTCTATCAGGCTCGGATCCAGACCCGACTTTTGTGGGGGGAACTTTTATATATTCAAAAGCCAAAAGGTACTGGTAATTTGGGCAATGGTAAATCGAGTAGCTCCAAATTAAAACAATTAGGTGGGGCCCAGGCCATTTGGGGGGGGTGTTCCCCCAGTTCACCCCCTCTGGATCCGCGCCTGATTTCTATAACAATCATTTTACGTATATTTGTTTGTTGTAAATACCAAAACAATTCGAAACAATAATGTGTATATCTTCTGATATTTTTCTGAAATTTTAGAATCGTTTCCTGTGTATGGTCAATTAATCAATGAAAATTACTAATTTCATGTCACTTTTTCGAAATATTTGTCAAGTCAGCTTGACAATTTTGGTAGTATTATAGATTATGATTTACGAAATCTAGAATAATATGTTCTTCTCTGAAAGAAGAATATTGAAAAAATATATTTTTCCAGCGAAAAAGTATAGCCTCAAGAAGAAAGTTGTTGGCATACAAATAAGCTTGATTTCTCAAGACAAAAACATCAAATACATTTGAGCGAAAAAATTATTCATTTGGCAATTGAAAATCATCTAATAATAATCCGCAGAGGATACTAGAAAACTACGTATTTTAGCGAAATATTTGAGGTATCTCTCTTTCTTGAGTGTAAAATACGATGTTATTTATATAGAATTGTAACGAAAATTTTCGACGAAATTCACATGATTCACTTTTAAACCTCTGAACCAATCATAATAGAAACAATATGAAATTCACAGTAACAGTAATTACGTTTATAACCTGAAAATAGTTGAAGCACAATGTGGTGAGTTATTACTTATACCCCTAAATTCAAAATTTCACCTAAATTGAAGATGTAGACTTTACAACATGACCTATCACTGTATCGCTAGTGTAAGAGAGAATATGTCAGATTTGTTGTGACATTTGTGAACGTTTATTGTAACATTTGTGTTATTGTTAATTCAACAGGTGGAATTGCATGAAAATGTCCAATTTTTGAACCTAAAATTGATTTATATTGGGAAACAATAAGAGATATATCAATTCACACCGAGTTAAGTATGCTGCATTGAAGAGATCTCATAAGATCGAAACAGTTGTATGCAGATCTTGAGTCGGGTGACTTGACATTTTCTATAATTCTCTGTTGTGTCGTCTAACCAGCTCTGTTGGAATAATGTTTGATAATTTTATATACTTAATCGAAGAATTTTCTTTGTTCACTTTATGTGATAAGTATATGAAATTAACCACGGTCAACAATTATATTTTACATGAATGGATTGTTGAATATTACGAATATCGCAACAAGTATTCACTGAACGCCCTCTCGTCAGTATGTCCAGAGTTTTTAAACACTAAGTTAGTGTGCTCTGACATCGCATATGACCACTATCGTAGAGTAGAAATTTTCATGTAAGGAAGTAGTTAGTTATCGACGGGATTTCGCATTTTCGATCTGAACAGTAAATTGTTGGTTCCTAATATCTTTGGCGGAGTGGAGTACGGGTTGTTATCCATATAAAGTCTGTCAACCGAGAGTTTACGTTCAAGTGATCAATTGTCTATGACGTTGATCGGGAAGAGTGTTGCCAGACGTAATAAATAATCTTAAATATAATTAGCATACCCAATTTTCAACAAAACTGAGATAAAGAAGTAATTTCGGCGACTGTCAATCGTGAAAGTAGGTCGAGAGGGTCCGACAACATTGCAAATTTTGAAACAGAAAGTCAACTTCAAATTCAATTCAACTTATTACCATTACTGGAAATGTTGATTTTCCTTGAGGGATTCATACGATTTGATAAGTTATGAAAATGAATGATCCGGTTACTATCACCATATAACTACCCTTTCAGAAAATTACTTACGAGAAATATGAATTTTGTCAATTTTCAATTTTGTTTATTTGGGTAGGCAGCACTGGGTCGTTATTTGAGCATGACTGTGACGTGCACGCAAATTCTCGCTGGACAGACGATAGTTGATCGCTCGCGATTCGTATTGGGGAACAATTACAAATATCAATTCACTCCGTGTCGAGTATGCTGCACTGAAGAGATCTAATAAGATCAAAACTGCTATAGGTATGCAGATTTGGAGTCGGGGTGATTTTGAATATTCAATAATTCACTTTTTCGTAACAATGTGGATTCCACATCGGTTAATATATATATAACCAGCTCCTTTGGAGGATGATTTGATAATTATCAAATATTGAAGAATTTTCTTGTGTGATACATACATATATATATATATATATATATATATATATATATATATATATATATATATATATATATATATATATATTTGAATTGTTGTTGCCTGTGAACTATTTTTAACTTTTTGATAATTATTAGCAATATCAGGCTTGGTGAATCTCAAAAAACTCGATTTTATTGAAAAGTTGACGTTTCGCCACGACATTCGTGGCAAACTTTTGAAATATTGAAATTTCTTTGACATTTATTGATTTGAAAAAATTTGAATAGTTAAAAAAGACTACTATGTTTCATCAAAAATTTTTTCGGCTGTAGCCGTTCTCTGTTATTAATCACGTGATATTCAGTCTAATAATAACATTAAAATCTGTTATTATTAGATGGCAAGGGAAACCACAGAAACCTTAACCCACGTAATGTTCGAAATAGGTTCAAATTATTTTGATTCAAAGAATAGGGTACTATTTATCTTTTTTTCAAAATTTTTTCATTACGGCTGTGGCCGTCCTCAGTTATTTATTACGTGCTATATTCTCAGACAAAATCTAAACATCTAGAATTTTCAATTTTTCTAAAAAGAAAGTATAGTTTAGAACATGTGATCTCCAAAATTACAAGTAATGTCTTTTTATAGACAAAACCAACAATCAAATATTTTAAACCTATTTTGTACATTACGTGGGTGAAGGTTTCTGAGGTTCCCTTCCCATCTAATATCAACAGACCTGACTGTTGATATTGGACTAAATAGCACGTAATTAATAACTGAAGACGGCCACAGCGGTAATAAAAATTTTTTGAAAAAAAGATAAATAGTACCCTATTCTTTGACTTTTCGTAATCAAAATAATTTGAACCTATTTCGAACATTACGTGGGTAAAGGTTTCTGTGGTTTCCCTTGCCATCTAATAATAACAGATTTGAATGTTAATATTGGACTGAATAGCACGTAATTAATAACAGAGAACGGCCACAGCCGAAAATTTTGTTGATGAAACATAGTAGTCTTTTTTAACTATTCAAATTCTTTAAAATTGATAAATGTCAAAGAAATTTCAATATTTCAAAAGTTTTGAAAAAGCCATGAATGTCGTGGCGAAACGTCAACTTTTCAATAAAATCGAGTTTTTTGAGATTCACTAAGCCTGTTATTGCTAATAATTATCAAAAAGTTATATATATAAATATATGTATATATATATATATATATATAAATATATATAAATATATATATATATATATATATATATATATATATATATATATATATATATAAATATATATATATATATATATATATATATATATATATATATATATCCTATATATCACATTCCTTTCTAAAATCACCCAACAGTTAAAATCGTCACATTTCTCCTTTCATATTTACTGGCCACCGAAACAGATTTTAACGATAAAATCATAATTTCGCGGGAAAAGCGAAAAGGAAAAATCGAAGAAATCCCGTGGAGAGAAAACAACATATTTGACGAGACATCATTATTGCGGTAGGTATGGTATGTTTCGTTCCGTAGCGCCAGTTCACTTTCCTGACACTCCAATTACCGCGCACTTCTCAATTTTTGCAGTTCATCTTTAACATCTAGAAAAGTAGAAGTTCGATAAATCTCAATTATCATCTCGCTGAAATTACTTTCTACCGTTCATTCTGTTTGGAAATTTGAATAGGCTAGTCTCGTACGCATTTGTGAAATAAATAATGTCGCATGAATATTAAGAGGCATTTAATTCCACACAATCGGATACTTTCTATCTATAATAATTATGCGTAGGAGATTTCAGGCAATTCAATGCCGATTTTACTTTTATTCGACATTGTTATTTTGTAAAAACCGAAAGCGCAGTTTGAATAATCAAATGAAACAATAAAGTTCAGATGTAGAAGATTAATTTCTGCAGAACGACGGAAATAGAATTTATTCGAAAGAAGTTTCTCGTTGTATTTTGCACTCTAGACACTTGACTAGTGAATAAAAGCTAAACGCCTAAAATGTGTCCGTCACGACTAACACGACAGACTTGCTAGACAGACGTGCCAACTGTATTCGTACATGCTTATTGTTATTTTATAACCAATTGGTTGGGCCGATAATTGATGAAACTCCATGACAATAATGTAAATAAAACTTGAGTTTTTAATTTTCACTATATTTTGTTGAATATAACAATTGTTTCGCCAAACACAGTGGCTTCTTCAGATAAGTAATTCAAACCAACTTTACAAATGGAATATCTAACAAATATAGAAATGGGAATACAAATGAGGATGGGGAAACCTGAACGTAGATAAAAGTATAAAAGTTGGTCAACATAACAGGTACAAAGATTCACATCATGATCTAATTGATCATGTATGTATGAACTTTTTATAATATTGATTTCAATGGTATTTAATAAATTAAGTTGTAGGTTCACTTACATAAGTTGATTATTTAAGTTTTCATCAATATTCTTCTCTTTTCGATACATTTGAGTGCATCCAAAAAAATATAGTGAAAATAAAAAACCCAAATTTTATTTACATTTTTGTCATTTTACTTAATTCATAATATATATATATATATATATATATAATAATAATAATAAAACTAATTTTTCACAGGTTAAAATAAAATATATTGAGTAATCGTGTTTCGTCATAACAATGACTAAGTTGTATGGTATTAGAAACCAATCTATTTATACGAAAAATTGAACATAACAGAGGCGTTCTTAGAGAAACTAAATAACAATTAGCAATTCATTCAGAGTTATTGGTAGGTACATTGAACAGATTAAGCAGAATAGAAGGATTTACTTCAATTGGGTCGTTAACTAGGTTTCCGGAATTTTTACATTTATTGATGTAAAGGTATTCCCAATAGTTGGTTTTGTGGAAACTACTTTCTATCTGTAATATTTTATAATTGTGATTAAAGATATGGTTTCCTTAAAAAAGATGGCACGCATAATTAGAGTCTGTTTTCTGCTTAACATAGCTCCCTTGGTGTTCGTATATTCGAGTTTTGAAATTACTAATTGTACTTCCTATACAGAATTTTTCACCATCGTTACAGTTGAGTCTGTAAACACCAGTACGTTCATCTCTATGAATTTTTGATTTGTTGTTTTCAATCAATTTTCTAATGCTATTGTTAGTTTTATATGAAACTTTGAAATTTTGTTTATGAAGAAACAATTTCAGGTTTTCGGAAGGTTTGCCCTAAGTTATACTGTAAAATACTGTACTTTTCTCGGATCGGAGTGAATACACTCCGATCCGAATACTTATATATAAATATATATATATATATATATATATATATATATAAATATATATATATATATATATATATATATATATATATATATATATATATAATATATATATAATTATATATATATATATATATATATATATATATATATATATATATATATATATATAAATATATATATATATATATATATATATATATATATATATATAAATATAAATATATAGGGTGTCCGGACGAAAACAAATTTGCCCAACGTATTTTCTCATTTTGTAGAGGGCGAGCCTATACTTTCATTTAAATGGTCCCAACTTTTTTGTATTACACTGTATGCGACTTTTGGCTGAATATTTTCATTCGCCTAACTTTCTGACATAAAAAAGTATACTACTTTTGTTTCGATAAATCTTACCGTTTTCGAGAAAAACGCTAGAGTAACAATGCTTGCATGTGATGAATACGAAATCCTTTTAATTTATTTTTAACCTTTAACATAGAATCCTTTGGAAACATGCGTTCTGGTTGCCGTAGAACCAAGTTTGGGGAGAATTAGTTTTAACAGATAGTAATTTTTTGAAAATTTGATAAATACTGAAAAAAATAGCGTCATCAACAAATAAAGAATTGTTTACTAACAAAATCGTAAGGTTAAAATACATAAGTTTTTAGAACAAAAATTGAACATTCAAATCAGATGTTCAAAGTGACGTCCTTCTTGATGCATAAATTATTTCTTCTTAAAAAATTTCGACGAACTCTATGGAACATTCCTTCCTTTTGCCTTATTACCCATCAATTAGCAACAATTCTTTCTCTCAGCTCTTAGACGTTATTCACAGGTGTCCTGTATACAAGCGTCTTCAGGTAGCTCCAAAAAAAGATCCATTGTTTCTACGGCAACAACAACGCATGTTTCCAAAGGATGCTATGTTTAAGGTTGAAATAGTTATTTATGTACCGAGTGTGTTATATAGATCCTAACGCACGGAGGGTAACATTCGGCCCGAGGGCCTTTAGCCGGAAGGATGAATGTTGCCCGATGGGCGTTAGAATCTAGTAAAGCACGTGGTGCTTACAAGATTTTATTTTTCACGAAAAAATTATTTTATTATAATGAAAAATCGATTTTAAAATCGGTTCATTGCTCCTTGTACACCCATTATGCCCTAGGGCATTATGAGTGTATTTATAGCAACCGTATATAAGATAAAATAAACAAATAATATACAAGTGAAAAATAAAAGAATTAAAAGGATTTCGTATTCATCACATGCAAGCAATGTTACTTTAGCATTTTTCTCGAAAACGGTAAGATTTATCGAAACAAAAAAGGTATACTTTTTTTAAAAGATATACTATTTGATGAAATTGTTTTTTACCTGCAAAAATAGCACACAGGTCCCAGTGAACAATTTTCACTCAGTGCTACCAATAAGTCTGGCTCTCTGTGCGCTATACTCCGACAAGGTTCCATCGGCAGAAAATTAGACGTTTGATCTCCCTCCAAACTGCACTCTT